>QNGE01005559.1:0-41911 GCA_008508345.1 Paragonimus westermani
GTCAGATCTCGATATCTCTCCAACACTGTCGCCCACGTAGAACACGCGCTGACCAACCAACCTAATGTCACCATTTCTCAACAATATCATTTAGCCGGAACCGGTAGGTGACCATGGTACTAAGGTCCGGCTCTAGTAACTTTCGTGAGTGTGTTCTTTTTTGTTCTTAAACCGCTTCTCCCTTTATGTTTCTTGTAAGTAGCGTGGAAGTAGTATCCATATCACTCATTAATCATGACGACTAAACATAAAACCTTGCGTTCTCTAAGTCTGCACAACTAGTAAAAATTTGGCCGAACGTCTGAATCCAGATGTTTCACAGGATGGATTATCATTGAACGAACCTAAGCCGGAAAAGACGAGTCGATGGTGGTCGACAAATGTTGCAACTGGTATGCTCAATTTGGGGAAGAAATCCTCTAATCAGGATGCTCACCGATAAAGGAATTGGTAAATAGTGGATGTGCCGACTGCTTTTACACGTGGCGCCAAAACTCGCACAGTATCACGTCCAAATGCATTCATTCCAAACTATAAACTACAGCATACCTCTCTCAAAAAGCACTTGACCGTACATTGCTCAGACTTGGTCGTCTTCTTCGAACTCTCTTCAGTAGGGTGTGCATAATTTGTTCACCCGGGACGATCGAGGACAATTCGACTTTTATCCACCAAACACTAGTATACAACAGATATCCCGCAAGTTTTTATCTCAAAGCACGCTACGGAAAGTTCGAAAAGGTCAATATCAGAAACAGCGTTTCGCAAACCCGTGTACACAACACTGCTATACTAGGGTGAGGATGTAACCACCGTCATCCAACATAGACTAAAATTTGTTACCAGAATTAATACTGAACAACCAAATGACACGGCTGCTCTGCACATCGAGGAAAGACACAAACAACTCATTTGCCACATCCAACATTATTTATGAATTCACACGCACTTGTGCAACCGAGCACATCGGCCGAAAGGTGAGAAGGCTTGGGCCACGTGCCTTGGAGCACATTCTAAAATGGCTAGCGGACAAAAAACCGACGCACCACAATCTTCTGTCACACGACATTTGGAAGAAACGGAACATATAATTCGAATGGAAAAGGCTTTTCGTGTGTAATATCGCCCGGTCAATAAGCAAACTTTACTTTTTCTGAGGTTGTAGCGACACATTGTTACAAACTCTCATTTTGTAGTTAACCTATCGCTACCACGATGTTAAGGGTTTGTGGTCATGAGTTTATATTATTCCTGATGAGTGATCGGGGATTTGGTTTATTTTCAAGTTGAACATCACTCGCATTTAACCGCAGCCTCCGCATTCAGGTGGATATTATTCGTTGATTGGTTGCCATCATTGGTTGAATGCTTTGATTATGCCGTTTACGTGAGTTTATTCCCATTTCTTGTCGAGCTTCATCTTAGGCTGCCTATTAACTTCCGTTTATTCCCGCGTGCCTTACTTTAAGGTCGATATTTTCTAAACCGGTCGTTCCCTATTCGATCGGTTTAAAATTTGTATTTTGATCGTTTTTCAACTCATGATGGCTCGTTCCAAAGTGACTGGTTTTGTGTGCCATTCCTATTGCAGCCGACGACTCATTCCTGCTTTACCCCTATTTAAACTAATGCATGCTAATTGGTCATAGTCCGTGTATCTTAACCGAAGATATCGATCGAAATGTCTCTGCAGTGTACATCTTACGTAACTATATTTAGGTATTCTAAATTCATTCAGGGACGTGACTGTTTTAAATATCTGTAATCCTCCGTAGCGCTCGGTTAAAGGGTGAGTATCATAAAGCATTGCACAGTCGGTTTTCATTCGTGCGTAATGCATATCGATAAACGGTCTGTCGCGCGCTTGGCTACCGAGTCGAGAAAACCGAATCAACAATAATTTTAATGCATTGGAAACAGCAGCACTTTTTCCAGAGGAACTGCAGTACTTATGACTATTGGACGTCAGGCGTTCGCGCGTTTTGATCGACCAGTTCAACCATACATTGGGCAGCGTTCTCGTTTGATGTGCATTTAGCCAGCAGCAGATCACTGTTTTAGGGTGGTCGGCGTCGACCGACCACAATTCCGTCTGGAGCAGCTTGTGTGCGAACTCTGATTGGCGAAGCCTTCTCCAATCAGCAGACCGCTTCAGTCCAATCTCAATTCCCGGTTGTTCCCTAAATCGACTTAACTTAGGTCCCATTGTGTTTGTTGACCCGGTTTCAACCGACTCTCTTACGTTTTCATGCTTCCGCCTACTTCTGTATATGATTTCAGCCGACGGTCTCGTTGGGGTTCGTGTGATCCACATCCTGCCATTCGATTCAGTGCGCAAACGTATGTCTATCCTCATCCGACATCCCGCAACCGATGAGGCGGTTTTGTACACGAAAGGAGCTGATTCCGCCATCTTTCATCGTGTACATTGCGCAAGTAAGTCAGTTTCGTGAGTGTTCAGGAATTTACGCTGCAGGATAAGGAGATACAATTAGTAGGCATGTTCACTAGGCTTCTCTCATTTGAAACATCTTTGTTATATCACCGTTGGAAAGTTTTTTGCCGATTCCTAGTTGAACTGATCATTTCAAGGAGTTTTGAAGACGCTCCTCTACAGTGATTTTCTCGAAGTATGCATGTGGCCAAAAAATTTCAAAATAATGCCTAAAATTTAAGAAGGAAATGAAAAGCATATGACCGTACACGGACTACTGAGCTGAGATTCAACTTTGGCTAAACCTGTCGCGCAGTCTCATTGTGCTAGTGATTTCCAAATGCATTGGTCACGCAAATGGATATTCACAGTCTCACATTAAATGAATGTTTTAACACCGAGCATTTCAATCAGGAAAAGACCTACATACTGCTTCATACTGTCCAAACCGTAAGGTGTGAAAAACTTGGTATTCTGTACCTTCTCGTGTAGAATGTGCTGTAACCTGCACCAGGAACACACGATAGAAATTGTTTTACACGAGTAACGCTTAACAAGGTATTACGTAACAAAGCTATCCGTTGTGAACAAGGCTAAACTGTTCACACGCAGTTTATTTATTGGGTGTCGAACTCCTAAAGTACTCGATATAAAGATGGCCGTGTATGTACAGTAATACGGTCATACTGGTAATGTGAGCCCGCAAAACTATAATCAGTCCGCAAGTCCTTCATGTCTCCTAGTCGGCCTCAGGGTATGACTTCGAGATGGTCTTCTACCAGTTACCTTTATCCTAATTCTAACATCTCTCCATCATACTAATGAAACCGGAGGTTTACCTGTAGCAGTCTCACCCGTCTCTGTACTCAATCAGTCCAACATCTAGGTAGCGGGTAATGTGGGGGTGTTTGGTGCTGTGACAGTTTCCGGCTGTTGACGACGGAAAATTTGAAGGCAAAAGGTCCAACGGCTCATTTTCTCGCGCTGGTTGCAGGAAGTTACCGGTAGGCTGGTTTTGGTTGACATCGTATATGAAAACACTTAGTCGGGCTTTGACCTTGAAGTTGATGTTTCACAGCTTCTTTAGAATAAAATTTACGGTCAATTTGATGGAACTGACTCAATAAGCAAGTATCAGACCACTGGTTTAACCTTACCAACAGTGCGGAAGCAGAACATGAGACGGGGACGTACACTGGATTTCTGCCACTCAGCAGGTGACCAAAACGAATGTCGTCATCCATAAATATGACCATTCTGACAATCAACCAATCAGACAGCGGAAGCCTATCGATCCAATGCAACCAGACAACCAACGGCTGGTAAGACAAATAAGCAGGCGGTAGGACAAAAGTGCATCGAACACTTACAGCAGTGAAAACGTGACCGCAACAACCACCGGATAGACTCTATATGGCCTCTTGTTGATTCGGTAGCTGGAAAGCGAAAGCAGTCAAATAGCGGCCATATTTTCCGCCTCGTGGTGGTTTCTATCCGTAATAGTCTACCCAGGTTTGCGAATTGGATAGCGATCTGTGGTACGCTAACAATCTTCCTGACACTTCGACAATCTTTCCTCTCTTCTGTGGTTTATAAAGGGCGCATGTGAACATATTCATGGGACGTTATGCTTGGTTGTTAGGTTGGAAGTTGTTAGGCTTGTTTTTAACCGCTACCAATTCCATAAAGTTTACGTCAATGACGAAGGTTATTACCCAACTGTGTCGGCTAATTTAAGTTCGCAAATAGAAAATCGACTGTTCAATTACATTACACTAAAATCGTTACCACCTTATGGGGAATGTATAAGACTTTCAGCCGGGTCCTTAATTTCAGCCGTCTTACTTCCAACGCAATGTTGTCCAGTCGTCATCTCGTTTTCTTTTTTCTGCATTACAGCTGAAGAGGAAGCTAAGCGCTTGGAGTTGACACGTGCGCATGTCGAGGAATTTTCCAGGGTCGGTTTGCGCACTCTTGTCTTGGTAAAACGTGTAAGTCTTCTCCATACACGATCTAGTCTCATAGATCAGCAATGGACGCACTCTGGTGGTTCAATATGTGATGTGTCCATCTCCCACACTCGTACACAGTTGGAGGATGACGGAGTTTGCTACTAACCACAACTACCACCCACTGATCAATGTAGCGTTGTGTGCGTTACTGAACACACAACACACTCTTGTTTGTGTCTGTCATCAGTGATCAGATATGAATCGTTGTTATTTGTTGTGTAGTCAAAAGGAGTAACAGACGTCAAAATGGCCTAATCATAGATGGAGCATTAGGCCTGAACAGCTATTTTTGACAGGTTCTCGGACATTTGTGCCAGCTTTCAGCTTTCTGCATATACACTGCGATAAAGTTTGGTATGCCGGATTATAACGTGCAATTACAATTGAGATTAATAAGAAGTCGAAACACAGTCGAACCATGAGACACTGCATGTGATGTGATCGCACCTGACGAACCGAGGTCCACCTTGTGACCTCATTTCAGAAAGCTGGCAGTTTGGAGGACTGGAGATCAACTATCCATCTAGGGGTTCTTACATTCCACTGTTCAGAATTAAAAACTTCTTGTGCAAATTTGAGAAAGCGAACTTGAACTGAAAAGATAGACTGATTATACTGAACAGAAATGCTACTTAAGGGAAGTGTTGTAACACCGGGAAATCTCATTTATTGTCTTGTGCAGTTGGAGAGTGCCACTGACTTTTGCAGAACGATAGCTTAAGGAAGGTAATTGAACATTTCAGGCTAAATTACCAATGTTACTCCGTAAATTTACTAAATTACTCACCAAATCAGCCCTCGTTCTCAGATGAACGTCCCTAGCTGTTCCCTGTAGCCTCGAAATAGTTTTCAAAACGACCTGGAGCTGTATCATTGTCATTTATATCAACGAAATGATCGGAAGTAAGTCAGGACGTTTTGAATGCTCTTCAAATACAGTGGCAGCACGCTGTATTAAAACCAGTACCATCTCTGGAGTAAAACGAATAGATATTCCTATTGTCACCATACTGCTCTTGCTTCGCACATGTATAGAAGCATAAACCACCTGTGTTAGAGATTGTTAGCCAGTATACACCAAATAATGCTGGCCGCCAGACAATTGCTTGGTCATTTGTTGCCTGCATGTCCTCTGATATTCGTAATGTGGCAGTTGATGCACAGAAACACTGTTGCATCGTTAACTTTCCGCTACAACTGGATCGCTTCAATCTACAGTTTACCGATTGTAAAGGGGCTTCTTAAACTCAAGCCGAGATCAAAGAAAGTAACTAGATTGGGTCGATTTATATATGAGCCTTAAGGTTAACAGTCGTTTTACTTAAGCATTAATGTTCTAAAGATGCTTGGGGTCTCACTCTTCTTACTGGGTAGGCACTTCCGAAGCGGATTAGATTGAACTCACTACTTAAGTTGAGCATCAGTCAGTAGTAATACTTGTGTGTCGATATCCAACGTTCCCCCTTGCTAGAATAGTCACTTGCTTTTAGTCTATTGTGTGAGACTCAGCTGGTTCGTCTATCTTAACATCCCCTCTATCTATATGCTATTCTTGGGTGACTCAACATACGGTCGTGTTCAACATGAGCATCGCAGTATGCCAATTCGATCGTGTCTGTCAAGAGGCGAGTGGTGCAATGGGTATCCTGGCTATCTCGCGAGAACGCGGACTGGAAGTCAACTCCCGGTCACAATAAAGGTGTTTGCCTGCGTCGAACTGCAACCTGAGCGCCATGGTTTTCTTCGAAGATTATGTGAATGAGTAGCAGGAAAGCATGCAAGAAAGATGCTCAGTCTATATGAGTTAGTTCCCCTACTAATTTGACCAAAATACGGCAGTTGGCACATCATTCACGTTCGACTGTACTTTTCATTTCCTATATATATATATTATATATATATATAAAGTAATCGAAAAGGGGCACACACTGAGTGGTGAACGATTTATTGTGATTTCGATTACAACACTCCTGAGGAAAGCCACCCGAGGTGGTTGAAACGTAGAGTATTACAACTTGCTCGAAACGTTGTGTTATTCCCAATCTGTTTATCGATTTATTGTGACGTTTCAAATCCATACTGGGATCCGTTATCAAACAAATAAATCTGTCGGAATGAGATTGTTCTGCCGCTCACCGTGTCCGCCTGTCCGTCTGTCTTCGCTAGTTTTTCGTTTCACCGTCAACGATGCTGACGTAGTGGCTGTCTATGTCGACGTGTCGATTGAACGAATTCCGCGAATAGAGAGCTTCCAGTACAAGCCGTTCCCCTTTCATTTTCGCCCGCGCGACCACTTTTGCATGGTGTACGTTGACCTCGTGACCTGTGTCCGCACAGTGGTGCCACAGTTGTGATCTAGGGTCGGCTCGTCGCATTGCTAATTTGTTCGTGCACCCGTGTGCGCAGCTGTTTGCCTGCTTCCCCGACATACTGTTGGTCGCACCCGAGGCATCGAATCGCAAAGACCACGCCAGACTGTTCGTGTGGTTCTACTTCACCCTTTACGTTCATCAGAGCCGAGCGGAGTGTTGAGTTTGGCTTGTATGATATTTGGATGCTCAGTGGTTGGAGCATCCTTTGTACTGCTTCAGATGTGCCGTGAATATATGACACTCTCATTCGCGTTCTAAGTTCTGCACGCTCACTTCTTGTGGGCCGTCTGATAGATGCCTTTATGAAACTACTGGGGTACCCATCAGAAGCAAACAGTTTGAACAAGTGTTTTTGTTCCTGTCTTCTGAGTCCGGGCGAGCTACAGAGCGTGTCTGCACGTCGAAATAATGTTCGCACGCAGCTTTTGAGTTGACATGCTGGATGATTGCTATCGAATCTGAGAATGACATCAGTTGTTGGTTTACGATAGACAGTGGTTTCAAGCTTGCCATCAGGTCGTCTTATGATCAGTACATCGAGAAACGCCAGGCGTGAGTTCTCTTCTTTTTCGCATGTAACGGTTATCCCGTCTATTACGTTATTCAGACAGCTGTGGAACTGGTCAAGCTGAGTCTGAGGTAAAACAACAAATGTGTCATCCACATATCGAAGCCACACCTTAGGTTTGAACGTCTGAAAGGCTTCAGATTCGAAGTGTTTCATTACGGTGTCTGCAAGTAATCCCGATATAGATGAGCCCATCGGTGTGCCTCTCTTCTGCAAGTAGACTCGGCCATCAAATTGTAGATAACTCTCCATGTAGTGTTCTACTAATTGAATCGATTCTTTTGGAGAGAGATTCATCCTATTGCGGAGGCTGTCGACTTTACTTATAAGGTGCTTCAGACTTTCTATCGCAAGTTCCTTCGATATGTCGGTGAAAAGCGACGTAACATTGAAGGAAACCAGTGCATCATCTTCTTTCAACTTCAGGCCCTTAATCTGATTCAGGAAATCTGCTGAGCTGTTTGCGTCGTGGTTGTCGTGAGGTAAACATGGTCGGAGAATACGAAAGCCAATTGGTAGTTTGGGGCCGTCCTGGATACAACGATTGGTCTCATTGGCATTTGATACTTGTGGACCTTTGGTAGCCCGTATAATCGTGGCACTGGTCCCTCAATCGGTCTAAGGTGTTTGGCTTGTTCCTCTGTGAGTGACAGCTGTCACAGTTTTGGTGATCCGAGCCCTCAGACTTTTCGTAGGTTCCCCTGTGAGATGTTCATACGTTGTGGAGTGTTTTGGGAGATCGTTCACTTTGTCTTCATAATCTTGTCTGTTCAATATGGCTATGGCATTGCCTTTGTCTGTGGGTAGAATGACAATTTGGTCGTTCTTCCTAAGTGTCTTCAGCGCTTTACTTTCATTTGTTGTCAAGATATTTGTTGATTTTCGACTGGTCAGCTGTTGACACATTTTTTTCCTGACAGACTGTTGTATTTGCTCATCTAGACCACTGCGTTTTCGTCCTGATTCGAAACATGCGATGAATTCTGTCGTATACGCGTCCGCATAATTGAATTTCATACCTTTTAGCAGAACGCCCTTTTCGTGGAGTGTCAGTTGATGGTCTGTTCTCTAGCACCCCGATGTCTATCATAACTGTTTTATTTAAAAGATCTCAATCACTTCAGGTGAAGTCACTGAGGCTGAGTCCGATCGTTCGTTTGTTGAAAGCCATATCTTCCAACTATGACTCATTTTACTGGAGAAGTATGAGCCTTATCAAAACAAGACACTTTCCAATTTCAGTGTTTTGCGCGCGACTGTTTTGCACATCTGGCTGACGAGCACAGCACAATAGCGATCAGTCAGCGTAGTTGTATGCGACACATTATGAACCATCCAATTGACTGGAAAGTCCCTGAATTCGGTCGTCACAGTCTTTCATTCTGACGGCTACATTCGAAGTTTTTAAGTAACGACGGTACGCAGTACGTCCACCGGCCCCTCATCTGTCTAATTTCAAACACCTCATCAGCGACTGGACGCATCGCTTTCTTAAACTGGAAAAACTTCACCAGCGTGATTTGTTCGACTTTCCTTCCGCATCAGTGTTTGTATTGTGGGTCCCTTTACGTAGGAGATTTTTGACATACTCAATTTTCCTTGTAGAGTCGTTGCCATGCTGCTGTGGGATATGTCAAAGATCTCTGTTGTGCGACCTACATTCAGTCCCTTGACGTTAAGCACAGCGGTTGTTCCTCAGAAGCATAAATTTGGGATACAGTCACCTCAGACGTCTATAACTACATGGGTCATCTTCATTAGACAATCTGTCCTTCATTATACTTAGCATCTCATTTTCCTACAACTGGTTCTGTAGCATACTGGCTCCAGTGAGATTAACTTTTCAAAGGTATCCTTCAAAACAACACCCTCTTTACTCGAGTGCCTTGACAACCCAACGTACCAAAAGCGTATTTTCCACCAACCTGAAACGAACAAACAGAAATAAGTCAACAGTTATCCAGAAGAAAAAGTCCTTTTTCTCGCTAACTGCTACAAACAGAATGATCTCATCAACATTCAGTATAAAAGGCTGGATAATTATTACCAGATACACAGTTCTCCTACCTCTTAGTTGGGGGAACAGTTCAACGTCAACGATAGATTGTATCGTAGAGGATACCAATATTTGTAACAAGTGAGTTAGGAAACTGATAATTAAAACAGTAAAGCGAACGCGAATATGCTGAAATTATAAGTAAGAATATCATATGGTTTTCTACCGGGTAACCTTTTTTAAAATACTCGACATCCCATTAATCTCTCGTGTGTTCTCATCGTCTTTACGTAGGCAACTGTTCCAATTTTTTTCAAACTGATTGCAGTCTAATTTGCTGCTCACCAGATTGTCGCTTGCCCCACGTTTTTGCTTTCTATTCAAACTCTGCTTATTTGCTTAGTCGTTTGGTAAGTGAACATTATACTTTGTTCGTCGTCAATTAAACATAAATGCATGATTTATTAACGTTTTACCTGCTAGCTATTTGTCTCATGTGGCCTGTCTCTCCCTTACACAACATGCGCAACAATACTTCCACTCATGCAAACACAGATCGTGCCAGAAGAAGAACTGAAGATCTGGTCACGTGAATACGTCATCGCCGAGGCTACAGCATCTGATTCGTCAAACGCTCTTCGGGCGTTAATGGATCGGATTGAACGAAATTTCACTCTCTTAGGTATGTGAATGGGAGTATTCAGGTACAGTTTGACCGATTGAAGAAATGATTGGTACGTCCGGTGATCAGGAACAGAATGACATGTGGTCACATCTGCTATCAACGGTGGTAATGTTCTTGTTCTGGAAACTAATTACCAGCTGCACCACCGTATTCCACGCTCCACCGTATTAATCCAGTTCTCTGACCGATCATCTTTGTAATTCGTTTTCTCTGGAACCGCCTCATTCGACATTGTTTATTAAGTAGGGTGTCCAGTTGCCATACCAATCACATGGCGCGGTTTATGAATCGTAATACCTTTACCCACCACGTCGGATTCTTTAGACATCATGAGTTTGGATAATGAAATCATAATCTAATAATCGTATGCTTTTAACTGTCATGCATTCCAAGCCCATATGTACATGTAGCTAGGTTGTAGTGAACATATACACGCAGGTAGCCACACACCTGCCTGGAACATCTAAACCCGGTCTTTTGCTATAGATCAATCACCGTCAGCAGAGCTCATTTAAGTGGTTCGTGAATACAACAGAGCTGATGCAAGAGGTGTTTGTTAGGCTCATTCTTCAAGATACTGTTAGATTAATCAACAAATCGATTAAATGAATGTTTGTTATAGTCAGTTTTACGCGTAGGATGTTCAGTTTTAGGGATCGCAGTCAACGCTAAATTGTTCAATTTACCATGACCAGCCAATTTAGGTTTAACTTCACCGTTTTCAGCACAACTGCGAAGAAAAAGCGGAACTTTGTACGGACGAAACGCAGACACCTCAATCGTAGCCAGATGTAAGCATGATGCAGACTGGCTACTCGATCGTGTGACAAATGGTGCGACCAGATCTAGTGTTTGTCTTCAATTCAGTGCACCTGATATGACGATCCAGTACGTGTTTTGGATGACCCATAGTCCCATCGGTACTACTAGTAGTCTCGTTCACAAGCATCTCCCCTACTGTCTGTTATTGGGGGCATTCGGATACACTTTGTTAGCGCACTGCACAAGTTATCTGAAATTTATAAGGCCATACTAAGAAAGTGATCAGCCAGGGTAAGAGGTTTACTTAGACACCGGCAGTGTGCTGAAAAGGGGAGGAAAGCTATGTAGGACGTAGCATTGGGTTCCGATCAGTATAATACCCACGTGAACCAAAACCTCATCTGTCGCCAAGGATACGCTTGAAACAAGGCGTAGGGTGGCGCTCATTAATTTCTTCAGTGTAGTACTTAAGAGACACTGAGGCGTTAGCGACTAAGCGCACTTGTCCATCCACCTTTGTTAACAAGCAGTTCTCGTTGCCAGTACAGCTATTCGGGCAATTCGATAACTGGCTGGAGTGCATACGTGTGGGTAGCCGTGATGGCTTCCTACTGCTATTCATTGCTTCTAAATTCCGCCTATCGGCTTGTCCGGGATATGTTCAGCATATAATGCCTCTTTATCAAGCCACGCTAATACTCGGTTTTCTCTTCAGTGCAGTCCACCATGAATGTCATGCATTATCATCCGGGCTGACAGTCCCGTCAAGTCTTGCATGGTTGGAGTTATGCGACTTCTGAAAAACTCCATTCCTCATCAGTAAACAATTCGTAACTACTAAAGGCGTCCTGGTCACTTTTATACGGATGCTGTTTCACAAGAAAACAATATTCACATTATGACCTACTATTTTTCGCTGCGGTTCATCTCATCTCCTGAGTTGTGTGTACTGTTTCGTATCATCAGCCATCCATGAACTATGATAGGTAGTGTACCACGGCCGCATATTCAGTGGCTTCACGCTTCTAACAATTTGCATTGACTTACCCTCAAAAGAAAACCAATTAATTAAAGTAGTGTAGCAGACGCGGAACGTTCCAGCTTAGACAATAGTCGATGTGAAGATCACATTCAGGCGAGGGTTCCAAAAGTTCCCCGCCGGTGATGACGCTAGCTGAGAATCATATAGTCACAGATTCGAGTCAAGCCCATATTTGGACCGTTGTACCAAGTAGCTGCATACACTGGCGTGAAAATTAAAAATTCATCGTTGTCCTCTCTCATGTGGTTTGATTGTTCCTCTACATAACGTTTTCAATTGCCATTGCTGTTCTTCTTTGTCTTGTTATTTTTTCAGGTGCAACTGGGATTGAAGACCGACTACAACCTGGCGTTCCTGAGACAATTGGACACCTACGCGAAGCCGGTATTCACGTCTGGGTGCTGACTGGGGACAAACAAGAAACTGCGGTTAATGTGGCCCATTCTGCTCGGTTAATCACAAAAGAACACCAGCTAATATACATCAATGCCTCTTCTAAAGTGAGTTGTTAAACGAATGGTTAACTCACTCACCCACGGCTTTTCATCTTGTTAGTTGAACGTCATTCACAGTTGATCGCATTCCTATCGACTTTCCAATCGACCCTTTCTGTCGTGGTCTCCTACACATAAATGTTACTGAACAAAAAGTTCACATCCATTGGGAACGTAGCCTTACCAGTTTGGTGAAATATAGTTTCAGTGATCTTAATGAATTGTTTTGGAAGGTCTGATATTTATGTAAGTCATCTTTGACTAACTTCGAATCATTGACAATAAGCGTGTCATCGTGCGTGACGTGTGATCTTACAACCCAAGTTATGAAATCGCACCGAGAGCTCATAAACATCACAACTGAACTCACTCCCCCCCATTGCTATACTGTGGTGGATTATCAAACCAGAGGTGCGATTATTCCAGTCCTCCCTTTTCAAGAGGGACCGGCTGAAAAGTCTATGGGAATGCGACAGCTGCGACCAATTGCCTGTGATGTTCAATCTATATGGAAACCAAAATCCTCTACTACTCATCAGTATTCAAAATCTCGGCGAAATACCTCAACGCAGTGGGGATGTGCGTCAAAAAACCCACACCGAGCGCATCGGGGACAGCATGGGCGACGAGATGAGCCATCGCTCAACCTGATCAGGCCAACGGACGAGGTATAGCAGACGAACCCCCCCTCCGACTGAATGCGTCGGCCACACACAAACCGGGCCGAAGCGCACGTATTATGGGAGCGAAAAACGGAGTTGTTGTGACGCGGAATTCTGGCACATAAACGTGAGCGCCGTGTGGCATGGCAACCAGCGAGTTGGACAATAAAGATTGTATTACTGATGAGTAGTGTGGCAGATTTATGGTTTTAGATGAGACCCAATCGTGAAAAGTCAAGGCTTCGGCTGGATTCGAATCAGCGACAGACAGCATTCCTTAACGCGGCAAGCGCTCTACCAGCTGAGCTACAAAACCACACCAGGAGCTCGGAAATTTCACATTTGGACTCTGTTACCCACCCGTCCNGTGTGGCTTCGTAGCTCAGCTGGTAGATCGCTTGCCGCGTTGGGGCATGCTGTATCTGTCGCTGGTTTGAATCCAGCCGAAGCGCTGACTTTTCACAATTGGGTCTCATCTATAATGAAGATTGTGCTTCATTAAACACATGTTCGCTACAATATGAAATCCATTCATTCGTCCGGAAGACCGACTATCTGGCAGAGTTCCTCGAACATGTGTTATCATTAATACATAGTGTGGCACACTCACTGTTCCCGAGAGGAACTGATTCTTACCTCTGTACTCACGAAATGGCTTCGTAACTCAACGAGTAAGATATATATATCGCGTACAAACATACGGTTTCTGTGGCTGGTCTAAATGCAGTCGAATTCTAGTTCCGTTATAATTGGGCTTCTAAATGATTTCAATTTCTACAAGTAAATAGAATTCATACGCTGACTAACAGAAGTTTCTGCTCATTATTGTCAAGCAGTCCTTACCAAGCAATTACACAGACAGTCTATTTTATCATGTGGTAATTGCAATGTAAGTGCCTACTCTGTCTGTCATTCTCATACCCAAAGCAGTGCAATGTTAAGATCATTTTTTAAAAGTTCTATTCAAAAACAGCTGCTTCCCTCAGCTGATTTCAGTGTGATTAGATCTGTACAGGAGGCGAATGAATATTTTCCCAAACAAGTGTTGCGCATTTTCATTTTAATTTATTCTTGACAGATTTTTCTTCACAGTTTTGCGAAAAATACATTTCCCACACGACAACCCTGTGTGGTGGAATGAAACGCCATAACTCACCACAATTGAGGTTAAACACTTTCACACAAATTGTTTGTCATCATTTCTCGTTTCCTCGCATCTTTGTTGTGTTGTTTCTATAGGAATGTGTAGTGGTACTGTTTACGTATCACTCTCCAGATTGACTGTTATGTGCGACCAACCGCATCGTTCCAGTGTACTATGACAACGGAGATGTTTTTCTTGGTACAGTTTCTGGTCTTCCTTCATATGCAATTCAGAGGGCCTTAGTAACCGTGCCATTAGAATACACTCCTTTGTTTTTCTGTTTGCAATGTATACATGAGTGTAAAAACAGAATGTTAATCCCTGCTGTAGTTTTCTTCGACTGTGGTTATTGTTTCGGTTAATTAGGGGAGAAAATTGGCCGAAAACAAATTTAGAAACACACGTGAGCTTGGAAATCAGGATGGCATATTACCAGCCGGATGTACATGATGAAGCTGGCATGGTATATAAAGTCGATGAGCTCGAACTGACGACCACGTAATTGATGTCTGACTCCTATTGTTACTCAAAACTAAACGATCTCAGGGTTAGATATCATAATTAGCAAACATCAGTGACGTTCACTGTAAAATAGTGAGTTTGTTGAAACGTGTTTCTTCGAAACTTCAGTTGGCTGCGGTCTAATGTCCTTCCTCTTCTGCAATTTATATGATTAGGTTGTTTTAAATGTCGTGTCTTTAATCGGTACAGGTTGATCCTAAACTATACATAGTTTGTTTTCGTCTCGACAAACATGTAAAACTAGAGTGGGGATGTTGGCTCCAGCAGTGTTTGTTTTATTGATAAATCACACGTCCATAAAATTATATTAACAGACTCGTACGTTGATCACGTGTTGAGTTGAGTATTTCTTGTCACAGATTTTTTCCCGTTGCATTGAAATGTCTTTGGGATATTTCATTTCACTATTTCTATCTTCCTTCTCAAGCACTATTTGATATCTTTAGAAACTCATAACGCTTGTACTTGAATCAACAACCTGAAGCTAGTTTCGTTAGATTTTGTACTCACCTGATTAGGACCGGTAACCCTTCGCGTCATAAGTTGACCGTTTTATCCGCGTAGCTATCAGGCTTACGAAACTCACCTGTGGTGGGGAAACTAATAGCAACAAAAAATTAAATATCAACCACCTCATGATTTTTGCGCATCACAGTTCCTTTCTTTGTCTTACAAACCGGCAGTTAAAAACTGGCTATTTGATCAACCGACATCTGCATTCCTTGGTTTGCGGTCATCCATGGGCTGACTGTGCTGAGATCAGTGATGTAATGAGTGACGATCCGGATGTAGAATCCTCATCCACGAGCACCAGTGAGTCGGAATCGGACCAAGCCATGGACCCGACGATAGTGGCGGCGTACGCCAATCAGCGGCATGTTCGCGTTTGTCCACCAGAAGGTAATCTGAGCGATAATCACTCGAGTTGTGTCCCCCCGCCTACCTGGACACGATTTACCCGCCGATCCAGGCGTCGGATCACTAGGTCGTTGTCCGAGTCACGTGCGGTGACGCAGAAACGGTGTCGTCGACGACCTCGTCTGGTTAGACGTCGTCGTACACATTTGTTCCGAGAGCGACCGACGCAGCGCCGATCACAGGCCTCGCTGGAATCGGCGAAGTTGGCCCTCGTGATAGACGGCGAGACGTTACAATTTGCGCTGGAGGAGGATATGAAGGCTAGGTTTTTGCGACTGGCTCGACTGTGCACAAGTGTTTTGTGTTGCCGCTCGACCCCATCGCAAAAGGTATGGATGTGGCTTTTTGCATGTTTTTCCTTAGTTTATCAATTAGTTAATAGAAGGGTTCCCACGAAATTTCAGTACATATGTGTTTTGTATTGTATGCCATTGTGCATCCTTATAACCAAGCTAGAACGATAAAGGATGGTTTAGGTTTCAGTTGTTTTAGAATGGCAATCCTTTCCAACTGCGCTGGTTGAATTATTAATATCAGTTGGTTTCAGGTGACGACCGACTCTTGTCCCGATTTCTCGAAGCGGAGAAGTTGTGATCCAGAGTGTTACGATCACCGGAATCATTTTCTTCACACCTGCTTTTATTCTAACGATGGACAACAATATATCCACAAACATCTGTCATTAACATTGAGATGAGTGCTGCATTTATTTTGGGGTTTAACGTTAAATCTCCGTATGGTTTTCGACTTGTTCCTATTGGGAAGACGTATGAACAACGGCAAACTGGAGACGTTGACAGTCTTGGCTATAAGATCTTTGTCTTCTGGGACTGCTGAACACAAAACTTCGAGGATTTAGAACCGATGTTTTTTCAATTTGGATGGTGACCGCATAACTTTAGTGGGTACAACCAATTTGATTATCCTGAATTCGGTTGGACTAGATCATAACAGCTCTGAGTGTTAAGTTGCTGTAAGAAAAGGGGTTGTTTGAAAATGGTCACTCACCTGAATGTGGTAGTGAGTTTCATGGCGTTTCGTGATACCTCGGTTGACTTTGTAACAAACAGAATTTCGAATCATAACCCCTTGGCTGTTACGTTTTTATAAAACTGTAGCGTTACGGAACACTGGAGTCACACGGTTGATGATCCGAAGACCAGAGTAGTCGTAAAAAATGACATTTTCTATTATGTATCTGCAGTAATGTTTATTACTTATCCTGTTTGGTCACGTGTCCATTTCGTGGGATGGGACATTCTACTTGATTTCGTTAACATTTGTGACTGTTTTCGTACATGAACAACTGTTATACTGGTAAGGTGGTCAACAGGTTAAATCATTTGATTTTTTTTCTAGCCACAAAAAATTTGTGACCTTCTTGCTTATTCGGGCCCCCTCAACTTCTCTACTTTTTCAAACGTGAAAATAGTTCAACTTAAAATTCAGGTACTTACTTCTAGAAGTTGCTCGAAATGGTCGTGGTTAATGTGGGTGGGTTTTTTTTAATGCTCAGTATCCTCACTAGCCGGATAGTTATCTTCCTGTTGTGACTTATGTATGCTCCAAACATCTTATGATCTACTGTCTTGAGTTATGCTGTAGAAACGCTGCTACTTTCCACCGGACGTGCATGTAGACAACGACTCAGTTAGTTGCTGAACCACCTGATCACTGTCTTGATTATTTGTGATTGACTTTGAAGCACTACGTGTATCTCTGTTGATGGATCGTTGCTAACTTCTGCATTGAACTGTCGCGTTCAGGTTCACAATAGTGTGATCCACCTCCCTTAAACACAGAGAAGGAAAAATACATTTTCGAGTACATAAATTTATGATAAAATTGGTTGCTCGTCAGGACTGAAATGAGAAACATTTTGACCAGCTGCCTGCCCTATTTCACCCGGGTGGGGACACATTCGAAGGGCAATAAATGAATTGGCCAGCCTACGGATAATCTTAATTTTTTGGCAGCAATTCACATATAATTTTGCTAAACAAAACTAAGTGGTTGTATAGTGAAGCAGAACTTCGTAAATATTGGTTCACTGAACAGAACTTACAGTGAGAGTATTGTGTGCACGAAAAACATGGACACTCGCTTAAACAAACACTTTTGGCATTATTTCTCAACATGAAAGTCACATTGATTTGTTTTTCGACCAGAGATTGAAAATCAACAACCTGGGAATCACTGTTGCATCAGCAGGTCGTACAAAAATGTTTAATCCTGTATATTGGTTCAAAAAATCGAGTCAAAATTCATGTAAATGTCTTATTTTTGCTCGATATAGAGATTGTGTGCATCATTCGACCGTAACTTAGGCCAGAGTCGTAAACTTCTAAGCATAATACTCATTGTAGAGGGCACCCTGTTGCTGATGTGCTTAACAAATTTTATAGCAGCAATTTTTTGCAGGTTAAACTTGTTTAGGAAACAGCTATAGAAAAGAAAACTCGTCACTAGTTTCTTCATTATAAAATGTTAGCCATTCCGTGTGAAAAATACACTTATTGAATAAGCCACATTCTAATGGTGAGTAGTATAGGATTTAGTTTTCCTATAGTTTGAACATCACCCACAACTGATCGCCTTTCTCGCATCCCCATAGACTTTCCAATTGGCCCCTTTTGAAAAGAAGCACTAAACTCGCTCTGATTGGAGCTCGTCAGTAGTGCATATCTTTGCCACGGCCGGAACTAGAACTCCGGCCATACTTTTCATGATTCAAAGAAACGTTTAAATGCATACAAAAGTTTGAGACAGAAGAGTGCAAATGGCAGACAGAGCTACAACATAGTCAGCAATAAACAAATGGGGTCGCTACACTGTCACAGTCATCGAAGCCTGTGAGTAATGCTTGCCACGGGCAGCTTGCGCTGCATCACTTGCGGTTCCACACATATACTACATATCCAGTGTAATGCCGGAGGACCGGTGGGTGCGTGAGTGAGGGCTTTGTGTCCAGACGGCTAATACTGCTTAGCCAATTGATTGGCTACTACGAAAAGGGAATTCATATCTCTCGGAGAATAAGCAGACAGAGAGACTGCAATCACAAGGTCTAAACTGAGAAGAAAGATATGTAAAATGTAACACAAGAAGCATTTCAGTGTAGGAGTGCATGCTAGTGCATTCTAAACAGTATAAGGATGGAAAACAAAATTCAGATTGAATTATGAAAGGAACACACAAACCATTCATCATACAATACACCAACAGAGCTGAAGAGAAGAATGGGTAGAAGACTGAAGATACCCAAGTTTCTGAAAAGAGGAGCGGATTAGTTTCCATACGACCATGGTCCTGGCCGATGCAATCATGACCAGAAATAGGATGGTTATACTGATATGACCTACCTGAGCCTAACGTACTGGTCGTCTCTTCTCCGATAGTGCGTTGTGAGTACGTTGGTGACTTACTAATCCCAACCGGCCAGTGCATTCGAGGTCGCACACATCGCAACGCCATATAGTCACGTCATCACAACCTATGGCACCGATGGTTCCTTTGCGTACGGCGCAGTAACTGCCCGTTAAACTTTCGGACGCCCGTCCGAATCGTATTTCTCCAGGTCGCCTGGTTCAACGCCAACTCTTCCCAACGTCTAAGATTAATGTTACAGTGTGGAAGACTTATCTGCACAACATCCTGGTATCTCCGCTTTTGATCACCACTATTTCGCTTGCTTGATTTTACTCGTCCGTACAGCAGCTGTTTCGGAATACACTCTCGCCCATTTGGCGGACGTGACCTACCCACCGTAGCTGATTCAGCATCACCAGGGCTTCCATCCCGTCTATGTCCGTCCGCCCTAGCATCCCAGTTTTCGAACCCATGTCCGACCACTGTATACCCAAGACGTGCCCCAGACATGGCACATGGAAGCGGCTCAGGTAGCGCACGTTCCACTGATACATTGTCCACGTTTCACTGTCGTGCAGCAGTATAGACAGCACAATTGAGCGGTAGACAAGGAGCTTAGTGCTTGTTTGTAGGCTGTCCTTCTTCCAGACACATCTTTCAAGACGTCCGAAAACAACACTAGCCTTCTCCACACGAGCTCTCAACTCACGGTCCGCGGACAGATCGATGGACAAATTGCTACCCAAGTAGCAAAAATTCGCGCAGCTATCGACAACGCCTCCATTGACGCGAAACACGTTTATATGCTCATCACTTACTCCGGCACTCTGGTACTAATTTACAAGTCTCTCTGTAGGCAAAGAGGTGGCTACCATTTGTTAATTGCTATCGTTTCCGAGAGCCGGATAAGCTTTCGATTTTTCCCCCCGTAACATTCAGGTTCAGTTGTGGTCGACATGTCAACAGGCATTTAGCCATCGGTAACACCGGATCTTAATGACTTGCTACGTTTTCGCTTGAGTGGGACATTGTGATATCCGTTGGAGTTTTGCTGACCCAAACTGGAATATTTGTTGACTCAATCACACATTTGTCGCCACGTTCTCCCCAATTAAGTGATCCGGCTCTCCCATAGGAATCCATAAAGGATTTGAAATTTGGCATTGAACAGTAGCGGTGTTTTTAACGGTGGAGTTTAGATTCAGTAGGTAGTGAACAGCATGATTTAGTTGAGCTGCGTGGAACGTGCGTCCCACAACTGTCATGGGACGAGTTTTCAACAGGGTAGTAATGTCGTAACATGTGTAGAAGAAACATTCCTTTTAGGATCTGTTAAAGCCATCTAGGCAGCTGGCTTTTTTATATTGAATTTCTTCACAGTTGCTGATGGATAGCTTGGCTAGCAACAAGGGCATCGCTTTGGCCAATGCATCTCTAGAACAGATTCGTCCTGTACAATAAAAAAAATTGCTCACTGAAACGACGTTGTACTGAATGGGCAAAAAACTGTGAAAGTCCAGGCACTGCACCGTCCACTTGTGTTTCCGATAGACTGACGGAAGTACAAAGGCGTTTGTCCGACCCGTCATAAGAATATTCAAAGACGCCACGGTCTCAATATGCTCGTGCTAAATGGTAAAGCTAATTTCAAAATTCCACTAGCTCATTGGATCGAGTCTATTTGTTGCCGCCTCTTTGATTTCAATCAGTACCATGATATCGTCGGCATAATGCCTGACTTGTGATAGCATCTGCATTCTTTCTTAAGTGAGCAACGGAAATATAAGCTAATAGCCAACCGAACAGACTGGCCATGGCAACATCATCGTTTTGTGTGCAGCTAGTTCCGTGTTAGTAGAACTTCACGTTTGTTGTGCGTTGTAGCAGGTGATGTTCTAGTACAAAAGTGGGCAACCTATGTTCAATTGATTTGAGTCAGTAGATTGATAAATTATACCAACTGTCTGCATCAGAGGAACAAAGTAGCTGTGTTCATACTGGTCGCATGTTTGTTGTCACAATCTAAACTGTCGAGTGAGTCGATTAATTCAAAACTATCTTTTACGATTTTTCGAGCCATTAATTGGTTTATGGGTCAAAGAATTTCGGTTAGCCATCGTTCCAACGTGTCTCATGAAATTAGACATGGGTATTATTGGCCCTAGAGGTACACCAACATCATGAGTTTTGGGTGATCTATATGGTTTGGAATACGTGTTCTTCTCGGTGTGAATGCTATGTAGACCGACAGACTGATAAAATAGGATAAATGTATTCAAGGAATAAGTTGCACAAAAAACTGTTTCTAACTTATCTGTTCAAATTTATTACGCGGATAAGTTGTGTGCCAAATTTGAGCCATTTACGTTGTGGTATGCACGCTAAAGTTCAGCGGAAGGGATATTTCCGATTCGGTTGTGGATCGATTTGGGATAAGTGGCACTGGTATTGCAGTTACATTGAGTGAATGTCTAAGTGGCGTGTAGAGTGTTATAAAGACCTAGTGCGTATTGCAAACCACCACATATAGTGTCTGGGTTAGTATTGACATTGGGATCGTAGTTAGACAACTCCGCAAAATGGTAACCGTGATTTTGTTTTGTTTCTCGTTCTTTGTTCGGTTAAATCTGGTTTTGCCCAAGTTTCTTACAGATTGCCAGAGCCTGTCGTCTTCTTGCGATTGTGAAGAAAATTGGTCCTCAGTTATAGCTATCAAAATTACAACGAGATTTTCAAATATTTTCCCGTTCACTTCTGTGTTTGTACTTTTTTTCAGCCCACCGTCGCAGTTTTTCTTAGTAAATTGTTCCTCAGTCTGTTGTTTTTTTGTCTCAATATAGGCTGCCGTGGTCGGTTTGGTGAAAGACGGTTTACATGTGCTCACATTGGCGGTTGGGGACGGTGCAAACGATGTAAATATGATTCAAGTGGCCAATGTGGGTGTCGGGCTGGGTGGCGAAGAGGGTATGCAAGCTGTGATGGCATCAGACTTTGCCATCAGTCGATTTCGATTCTTGCAACGTTTGATTCTTGTACATGGACATTTGTGTTATGATAAACTGGCCCACACAGCGCTTTATCTCTTCTATAAGGATGCGGTGAGTAGTCGAACGTTGGGTTTATTTTTTTTCTCTCCGTCCATTCGTATTGTCCGTCAGAGGAAACAGGATAAATTCTATTTGTCTGGCTCGATTAAGTCCTTGCTACCGTTGACTGTTATGTTTGTTTGGGGTTGAGTGTCAAAGGTTTACTTAGTGACAATGATCTCTCGTGTCATGAATAACTCAGAATGGTAACTTACCGACAAGCAATGTCAGAGTATGAGTTAGCAAAATAACAACACAAATCGAGTTTCTTCAGCTCCTGAACAGATTCATGAACTTAGTAGTTCGTGTTCCCTCGATAGTTGAAGGCTGTTCATACACGCGCTTGCCGTAGATCAACGATCGATCATCGATTGAGTAACCAGTCGTTAGAAAGAGACTTTGGGAAGATCTATGCTCACGAAAGACCCATCGGTCGATGTTTTTTTAAAATCACGGTTTATGTTGGACGAGTTTTGACTAATGCAAATTGTATGATAAACTAGACTCGTTATCGGTTTACTGCATGATACATCTTGTCTACCTAAGACCAGTTCAGTAGAGGTGCTTTGACACAAATAAGGTCAGCACCGGTGGTTCAGGGGACTCATCGTTTGATGGCATAGCATCTAACATGATGATGATTGATTCAGAAAGCGTTGTAAACCAGTAGAACTGTTGAAAATCTGGTAATATACCAAGAATGTCCTAAAGTGGGTCACATGAAAAGCTTATCTAAATGCTAGGGCTGCGATCGATTATGGGTGGTGTTCAGTTTGAATCAATCCAAATTGCCGAAATTCACTCATGAAACTTTCTGACACTGTTCCTTCCTTATCATTGGCATGAATTCGCGCGACTGATTGATTGGGCGAGGTCCGCCACATGACCAATCCGCAATCATCATCAACACTGAGACTCACTCACAAGTTTATACATATTGTCACTACTGTTGTCTCTCTTTGGATTGCGAACCACACTGGCTACGGTTTATTCACATGTATACACCCCTAACCAGTAAGCCTCCACAGTATAACCACTGCTTCTAGCAGGGCAGTGAATTAGTGAATTTAAACAAAATGACATACCTTGTGAATCATCGAAGTCTGGTTCTTTCTTGCATGTATTTTCATAAAATTGTCTTCATATGCTTTTACTAACTTTGAACAACTTTTGTTTTCATCTGTCCACTGCAGGTGTATATTTTCCTTCTTTTCTGGTTTCAATTGTTTAACGGGTTTTCCGGAAGTAACGCTATCGATCAGTTGTCACAAATCCTGTTCAATGTGACCATGACAAGCCTACCTCCGTTTCTGATGGGCATTTGGGACAATCCGATTGATGCGGACACTCTACTTGCAAATCCGGTCTTATATCGGTCTGGGATTGAAGGCAAGGTAAGTAACCAATCGAAAAAAACATTGCTGGAAATTGTGTAGCTAAATTGACCAACCGTCAGTAGCCAGCGATGTTATTTGAGAAGTTAGTTCTACTTGGATCTAACAGGTTAATTGACGATATCCGAGTCGTACATGAAAAGTCGAAATGTAGTGAGGACGGACAGTCGCACTATACTACTTATACCACCACTATTCAATAGTGAGGCGACAGCATGGATCGAAATGGCCGGGGGGGGGAATACGGGAGATATACGGAAGGATCATTGTAGGGCAACACCACATGAAATGGCTTTTGCTACATGAGGGAACTGAGACTTGGCGTCCAAAGCGACCGGAACACCCTGAGATCAGTGTTGTAAGCAAATGAGTGTTTTTGTTCGTAGTCAGGTTGAGACGTATAAGTGGCGTACTGGTTTCCCCGAATAAATAACCTTTGTGACATCCGGCTTCTCAGTTCACAACAGAAAGGCGTACTAGGGCAACGTTCTGTCCAATCCATCCTACTAAGCGCGCAGCATTCAGCTTGCGTTTCAATATAGGTAAACGAATTGCGAGTGTGTTAATAGACCAGGCAGTAATCTAACTTCTGGTGTGAGCTGAAAATCGCTATTACAAGTTAAACGAGAGACAAATATATGAGATAAAGCACATAAGTGGATTAGTACGACTAGGTCGCACAAAAATTCAGGCGAAACGGACATGTGAAATATCGACGTGATGTTTGAAACGACCAAGAAAAGAGCTTAGATGTGGATGTTACTGCATGCCTGTTTATGGGGACCGGCAACAAAATCCGGAGTCCAAACCGTTTCACGAGAATTCCGAATGAAATACTTGATTAAAAGACTTCTCTGAAAACAAGATTTCCATTCAAACCGAGTTAGCGAACGGCTCCAACATATTACTGTAACCGTACGCGGGGATGTAGACTCATCTCAGATCAAATATCTCGGTCCCATCGTCCCAGTGTTCTAGCCACCATGGTGCATGATCGTTGGCAGCTGGCTGTGTGCAAACTTTCTAGCGTTCGTACAGCATCTTAGAGCCGTAACTGGCGTGTATCAATGAGTGTGAACGGACGGAATACAAATGTAACATTTCCCTAACGGAGTGTGCTTACACCAAATGGTGAACAATAAAAAGCCACATTGACTAAGGAAATTAGTGGACGATTGACTGAAAACAACACTCCTTTTCTGTAGAATTTAATTGACATTCTGCCATGTTTATAGTTTTGCCGTATCATTCATGGAGTGTGGTATAATTTTATATAGCCGTGTTGCAAAAGCCTAACGAGGAGTATGTGATATTTTTCGATTTTGTGGCCTTGTCATTGGACGGTATCTACCTTATATCAATATATTTCCCTTCTATTGTTCTGTTAATAAATTGGTTCCATGGTAAAGGTAATTTGGTGCGTTATCGAAATCGAAGTGGACAGCTCATTCAAACAAATGTACAGATTCAGCTGTCTAGTTCTTTATAAAACTGATCTATTTTAAAATATTCCCAGGACTCAAGAGCCGTCTAGTGTAGTTCGACTTTTAGTATTCTCATCTTGCGAGGGAAAAGGGTTTCAGTTTGGTAGCTGAGCGGCGCATCTAGCTCATTGTTATTTGTGGTTTGTCACGAAAATATGATGAAGAACACTGTTTAGTTCAGTGTAAGGTATGTTGATACGCGTTTGGGTACTTGAAAACTCGTTCGAAGGCAGGTGAAAAGGTGTTAAAACAACCGGTATGCAAGACCTACAGAGAAATGAACAACTGAGCAAATTAACAGATTACTGTTGTGCTGGTAATGTTCTGTGAAATGTGAGAAACCAATCCAAAAACGCGCTTACTTCTGCTCGTTCGATTGTGGAACACATCGAAGTTCGCTCTACACATGATACCCAAAGTATACAGTTTTCGACTGTATCGTGAGTCCTGGATGACGAAACTTCGGTTATCAGCTGCAGCCAAGCGCGAATTAGTTTGCACGTAATCTTTATCGGAAACGGATCTGTATATTTCTTGATATCTGTTGAGGAAACACTATTCTATCAAGGTGGAGCCGGCAAGTAAATTCACTATTTGTGTTCGAACCGTCTCTAGAAGTGGGTAGGGCGATCTATGAAGACGCCGGATTGCATAAGCTTGAGAATTTTCATGACATACAACGAGATATCCCTCTGCCTTGATACCGAGAGCGTGAAACAGAAATGAGAAAGGAGTGTGAAAAGGTTATCAGCGACACTCGCGATACCTGGATACCGTTAAACCGAATGTTAAATAAGGTGTAATGTAAGGTTCCCTTTTTAAAAATAAGGTAGACTTTTTTCTTCCAATAGTACAAACTACTCATCGGTGTATTCTGGAAGGTCAAAAAGTTGTCCTTGTACCATCGTTACGAACTGATTGGCCGGAGCAGTTGAATATTTTCGGTTCTACATCCTCCGTGTCAAGTTACTGTGTTATCCACCATCTTAATGTGGTTCACAAAATCTTCGAAACTTCAGTGATCTATTTTATCGATTTACTCACTTGAAACGGAGCAGTTGTTCATGGTTTCAGTCTTTTGTGAGACAAACTATGATGTGCCCGTCTTCGAAGTATATCACATATGCATCTAACATTTCACATAGTTCTCGAATATTATTGTCGAATCAATAGCCCTTGTGTCATTCGCTTTTCTCACTATTTATTAAGGCCTATCGTCCTTGGCTGTTCTGGGTAAACATTCTGGATGCGATTTGGCAAACGCTGATAATCTTTTTCGTACCTTATCTATTCTACGCGGATAGCAGCATGACATTGTGGAGTTTCGGTGTGCTTCAAATGAATCTGTTGCTTTTATGCAGCCTACTGCATGCCGCTTTGGAAACAAGAACATGGGTAAGTTGTACACAGTTGCATAGCATGGTTAATTTGTTAAACAGGAGTCAGAAAAGCCCTTTAAAGAGACTGTGACAGAGGAGAAAGCAAGTAATCGTGTATCACCTGCTTAGTGAATCACAACCCTAATCATCATCATCATAGACAGCAATGCATCAGTGGTTCTCAGTATTGCTTAACTGCCACACAAACATGAAAAAACCCTGGCCATGGAAATGAAAAAAAGGAAAGGGGTCTTACTACTAAAAATAGCTTCGTCCATATTCATGCATTCAGCATCAAAGGTGCCTACACATTGCAAACAAACAACCGAGCTATAAGTGAAAGTAAAGTATCATCAGCAGAACGGGACATTGACGGCTTTCATTGCCCCGCGTCATTAAGTGCATTCGCTTTACAGATAGCTCGGACAAACAATGACAGCATTCAGGCCATTGGGATCGATTAGCTGCCAACCCATCTAACGTTTTCAGCCACCGATTCTGTGGGTCGCGAGGTCTTCGGTCCAGAAGACGAACTCCACCTATAGTGGCTAACTCTTTGGTGAGCGGGTTCATTTCTCTACGCTAAGTCATCATCTGTCCACCTCGCACCCTAAGCCAGTTGGCAGCGGCGTCTGCAAAGTGCTGGCATCCTTAGTATATAGTCTAGCTATCTAAGTCTATGCAAATGTAAGGATTGAACAAAAGGACTAGTTTGACAATCGCTACCAGATAGTAGCTTTCTAACCTATTACTCTTTGGTGCCACTCGATGCGAGCGATCGAACGCAGACGATGGGGGTCATATACCTGAGGACGGTTCGTGTCTTCTACCCAGAGTGGTCAAGTTTCGCAGCCGTAAAGTAATACAACCCTCACTGACGCCCTATATACGCCACTCTTAAGCCTTAGAGAGGCTCCTGTTTGTCGCCAGACATGTTTTAGGCTACCGAATACCGCCCTAGCCTTATAGGTACGCGGTGCACACTTGTGACGCATCAAAGTATATTGTGTGACTTTTGATTATGTGCGTATGCTCACGCACGTATGGACCTTAGTTTGAACAAACTGGTAGCCCTGGTCGATTTTTAGAATTCATTGTTGAAAGTCGACCGAATGATTATCTTTAGTAGTTGATGTATCTGATGGCAGAATACATGGTAAACGGCCTGTTTCACTAGCTCGAACCCAGCATAAGTCTTTATTGGTTAAAATTGGACCTCATTTAAACCGTTAGAGTTGCTACGTTGCTGTTTGCTATCAAAACGTGTTTGTTTACCATCGAACTCTGGGTTTGTTAAGCACATTGTGGTGCCTACACTCAAACAGATCAGTACATGGAGCCATTAGCCGACGTTTGTACCTGACACCGTGAGACACCCAATTCCATTCAAGACAGGCCGCACCGTTTGGAAACACATTGGGTTTGCAGTTTCTCGGTATGTTCGGACACGGTTTGTTTCACGTGAACGTTTGTCTAATATATCGGTGTTATCGGTTGGACATCGATCAGACCTGTTGAAGTCATGAGTCATGAAACTGGAATGGGACATTTTTGGCTGACATATTTCAGAACTCTGGCTCTCATAATTGGTTCTAACTCATGATGGGCGTATAATGCGTCGTACAATTTTCTGCACTCGGTTACAAAAATAAGACCGCTTTTGAAGCCAACGAGTTGTCAGAAAACTTGAAGTGGCATACTAACTCTTCACTAACGAGACCCGTTCACTCGACTTCATATTTCGTTTTATGCTCCAAAATGTGTCCGTAATTAACCAGCGGACAATAAGATAAGCAGTTTTGAAAGCAGTTGGGTACACGAATCTATGTTTCTAGCCTCTACATCATAATGCATTTGCTGTCGTGTGATACACCGGGTCAGTGATGGGCTGGATACTGTATGGACACCCACACCTAACAGACAGAATCAATCGTAGTGGCTGGAGTTTGCACCCACAAACGAATGATTGGTTGACGACTGTCTCTACCGTATACCGTGACTCCAACTGTGCATGAGTGTGTTTGGATGACCCACTCGTGACCACGGAATATGAATGGAAGATCGGTTATTGACTAAAACAGTCAGATTACTTGGAGCATACCTGGAAGGTTTGAACTAGTTTATTTTGTCACAAAGTGGTTCGTGTGGTAATTTCAGACGTAACATAATACACTCGTCTTCACGTTTATTCTGTTTGGTGCTTTTAATTAAGATTCAGGAATAAGGGATCGGAGCGTTCAGATGTTGTAAGATTCGTTCACAGTAGTTAAATTATTGTTCCGGTCTTACCAACACAACAGAATATAACAAACCCACTGTATTTATTCGCGATGGTTGGCTCCTACTACTGGGAATTGATTATGATACCAGAGGCGGTGGACTGAATATAGTTGTAAGGCAAACTGCATGTCATTCACGACTGGCCTATGCTACCCTCATGAAGTAGGGACCTCGTGTCTAATTCCAAATGAACCTTAGCGATAACGCGTGTCCCATTACAGGCCGTGAGTCGAAATCCAATCCTAGTGAGTTTGTTGTCAGTGTGTCACCCATACTTAATAACTACATGGGCTAAATTACAACCACCTGAGAACTAACGGTGCCCAAGGATACGGAAAAGAGACTAAATGTCTGTGATGTGAACCCCATGTATTATTGCTTTGCGATCAGGAAGACTTTCCTGACTTAGTGAAACCTGTGTGAGGTCGTTTGATCGTATACTTTCTCGCTTATCCACCGTACGTTTCGAGCAAGTCTGTTCCCTATCATCTGTTCAGAAATTGGATCCTACCATAGTGATCGATCACTGCTTCATCGGATGACCACAGCCTTAGAAATTGTTTTTCACACATGCATAAGCCATTCTTGGGTTTGTCGAACAACATTTTCCGTCGGTCTACAACAATGGAGTTTTTTTAAACTATGTACATGTATCCCAGTTAAACACAGCCAATCACGCTCTCCGGATTCCATTCATCCCCATCCATTCCTGTCAGGTTTATCTACACTGGATCGGCTTGTTGCTCAGTTATCTGGTGTTCTACATTGTATTTACCATGATCTATCATTCCCTGGCCGTCACCGGAATCTCACCTGAGTCCCCCTATCGTGTGATCTTCGTCACTATGCATGATGCCACATTTTGGCTTCTTACCCCAGTCACTGTGATCGCAGCGCTTTTACCCCGGTGAGCGAGTGGTAGAATATATGTTGGTCAGTTAAAAGGAGGGAGAGCTTTCAAGTAAACAGCAGTTTTTGCAATAGTTCGAAAATCGATAATTGCATTCGAAATCTGCAACTAACACCTAAGAAATTTTGTATTTGTTCAAAGAACCTGTCCTAGATTTGGTTGGTCTTTGTCTTTCTGAACCATGATGTTGTATTGTCAAGGCTAGCTGTTTTGGATGTGTGTAGGAGTTTGTGTCATAAACAGAGCAACTGATTCTTACCGGTTCAACAGCCTTTCACCAAATCGGATTGGTATCCAACCATCTATGCATATTAATGTGCGGTCGCATTCAGACGAGATTTCAATCCGACTTATTTTTTGAAGAAAGAAACACCGTATCTGATGGTTGGGAACAGTGGTAGTATTGTTTGTAGCTCGGGTTGATCGTTTTGGTATTGATATGTTCGTCGAGCTTGGCATTAGGGTTGCAAACGTTTCATCACCAGGCGAGGTGACATCATCAGTGCGTAACAATCTAGCTGAAATAGTGAGTTCATGTATGCACTGGTGAGGTGTGATGATGCGCTTCTGAAATCCGACTAATTTACAATTTGGTGCTAATGTATCAAAAGGTTTTTTTTTCTTCAAAAAGCCGCTTATCAGCCTGCATCTGATTGGATGATTTCTTAGTGTTCAATCGAATCCCGGTTCCTGCGATTTACGCGTTCTCTGTTCACAGTTAATCATATATCAAGTTGCTTATAGTATCTTCACTTTTTGGATAAATCTTGAAAGTACGTGCGAGAAGTCACACAACAAGTTGATCGTTACCATGTGGACTGGTAACTGATTAGGCGTTACCTAATCACGGTGTCGCTTTTTTAATGAAAAATGTAGTCTATAGTCTTATTCGGTGTGTCCTGACTAAGTATGCCGTGTGTGTTTTGACCAATATTTCATCTCAATACTACGTTTTGTTTCACATGTCAAGGTTGCTCTTCATTGCACTGAATAACACCTTAGCCCCCACGTTGGATACCGTTGCAACCCTACTATCCAGAGTATATGGTTGTGGACAACGTCTACCTTTGACTCCCTACCTTTCTGGAAAACTGGACACATCAGCGCCCATAGAAAGCATCTCATCCGGTCTGTCCCACTTCACTCCACCTTCAGCCACTGAACGCAGCGGTCGTCCGATCTCCGGTAGCTCACGATCCTCTCTACCCAGTGTGGAAGTTGAGCCGGTGGAAGCTCCGGCGCGACTTATGGCTCGCGTTGAACAGCTGCTAAGTGTAAGCAGTCGATTGTTTCGCGGTGCAGCTTCAAGTACCACAGCCGCGGCGAGTACCATCGGCCACCGTCGATCACTCACTGCACCAATTAGTCCACTGTCCATGGAAAATGTGCGCCATCAGCATCATGGGATTGCGGTTGACCTGAGGCATCGTATGTATAACCGTCGACGGAGTCGGACCCGAACGCTAAGCTACGGTGCCGGTCGTCTGGAGCAGGCCTCCACTGCGATACCGCTCAGTCGTAATTCAAACAATTTTGACGATGCCGCTGGGTTGCCGTCCACACCGGTAATCTGGCCTGTTGTGGATCCACGTACGCGAGCGCATTCACTCACCATGCGACGGTACCCCGAGAGGCGTATCCGTCCAACGGTAGATGGTGAGTGCATGAATTGTTTTTGGGTTGCTCTATAGTTCTGTGGGCTGTCTGAACTCCTGCTTGTTCCGCATTAGCTGCCAAATTGAAAAGGAAACAGTACTTTTTATCTACCCCATTTGTCCATCTTGTCTGCCTTCCAAAAACTTTCATTTACTAGATCAGAACGACGCCATGTTGACCAGTTATTCACACGAGTAAGATGTGTGTACACTACCCTGGGACACTCGCAACACTACTTAAACAACAAAATTACTGCGTAAATTGATAGATTTTTAACAGCGAACGACCGAATTGGTTCATTTGGTTTTTGTTTCAGAATACAATAACAGACGCATACAACCAGTTTTGGTGAAATGTTGAATTAACATGTTCTCGATGGATAACTGTATATTTCAGGCAGCAAATTTATAAATTTGTATGTTGTGTATGCTGTGTCAACTCCGTAAACTTTCAGAGTCGGCTGGACAAAGATTCGCACTATTCGGAGCCTTACCAGATACTCACATTAATTACGTAGTAATTCCGTGCTAATTCCAAGGTGCACATCATATGTTAGTCACATGCTCATCACTCCAGATTCTGGCCGATGTACACATTGGCTTGTAATCTGATGTAGGTACCTATCCTAACCTTGGAGTGTTGACAACTTACACACCAATAATATTTTATCCGTAAACTGCAGTAGTAAGTTCTTGTAATAAAATGGATAGCACATCAAAACAAATTGAGTTTAAGATTGGTTTGCAATAACGATTTATATGATTACAGTTCGCTTCTGACCGAGGGAAAGCTTACTTATGCTAGTTGTGCCAGTCACCATTGCAACTTCAATTTAAAGACTACTGGTTTGATGTCTGGGACCGTGTAGATAACGAGTGTCAATTCCAACTGAGATCGAACAGATGAAATGAACATCGGCAGCCTGTTCCCCTAACCTTATGTCAACCAGCTCTAGAACACATACTCGCCACTCTCTTTAATTAGCTAACAATTTGGAGCCGCTATTTAGCCGATGGCGTCATTACACAGTCACAGTCATTCCGTCGGTACTCATTAACAGTTGCTTGAAATGCTTCCACATTTCTCACCGGTCCGGCAGACAGTCGGTTTCAAAACGAAAACTTATCACATAACATACAATCACATATGGTTATTAAACGCATCTTCTCATAGGTTAGCTGGACCAAATAAAGTTTCCAATATAGACAAATCTTCGAAGATTCAGGAACGACACATTATGGCCGTTCTGTTCACGTATAACAGTTATTTTAGTACACAATTTTCCCTGCTAAATGTTTGGCTTAAAACAATCCGTTTTCATCCCAACTCAGAACTCACTCTGTTGTCTGAGTGATAATTGCAGTACAAGCAACTTTCACCAAGGTACGCATCTTTTTTCCGCTTTTTCAGATAGATTTTTCAGTTGAGTTCAGCGTCCTGTTTCTTTGGTGTCTGGTCATGATCTTTTGGTGATTCGCACCAACTGCTTTCCCACATGCTTGTAGCGTTGAACGAGTCTTTGTACATTCCACATCCACCGCATGCTGCAGTGTTGCTTAAAGGAATGGAAAGCAGTATTTCCCCAGGGCGCCAATTATTGTATCCCGTATGTCCAGTTGACTCGTGTGTTCCAACGAATGGTTTAAGCGCAAGCAACTGTTGCTTGTAAGGGTAGGCGCAAGAGCGTGAATCAACGTAGGCACTGGTCACATTGACATGGCTAGTCAGCAGCGAACGAAGCACACGTGCGCAAATGCGACAGGACGGGCAGCTGGTCAATGCCAGAGTGGCCAACGCATAGGGTTGGCGACATCCGTTTCAGGTTAGTCTGTTACAGTGACCGAAGCTAGAGGACACATGTGACTAACACTCACCACATTTGGCTTGAACTGCACCGCTGATGGTTCAACTCACATACCACGTATCCAGTGTGAACCTGAAAGTATACGACCGGGAGACATGCGAATGGTAACCTTTGTGGTCCACGTAACCGACGCTGCTTGTATGAAAGTGAAACTCTTACCTCCAGTGGTAATATCTCAGTTGAGATTAAAAAACACTATAATGCAATGAGTAGTTCGGTATGAGAATACACACCACATGAAGGAGAAGGGAAGCGAAAGTGTAAAGCTGGACCGAGAAACAAACAGGATATTCACCATACAGTGCACAACAGAGCTGAGGAAAAGGAGGGGTAGAAGGCCACAGTAATGCAGGTTTCTGAATAGGAGGGCAGGTGATTTACCAAACGACGGTGACTGTTGGTCGATACGAACAAAAAACGGGTGTAACTGATATCATCTACTTGGGCTTAACGTACTCGTCATCCCTCGGTCGACGGTGTACTATGACTACGTTGATGACCTATTACTTCGAGGCGTCCTGCGGGTTCGCGGCCGCACACATCGTAGCATTATATAGTCACGTCACCACGACCTATGGCATCTATGGTTCTCTTGTGTACCGCGCGACTGAATTCACAGCCACGAAACTGTTACTCACTAAACCTTTGGACATCCAGTCAAACAGTATCCCTTTAGACCGTCCGATTTGAGATTAAGTCCTTAAGAAATCTGTAGTCAATATTACAACACAGAGGACTTACCTGGATGAAATCCTCCTATCTCAGTTTCTGGTTGCCATGATCTCGTTTACCTGATTTCACTTATGTGTACAGCAGCTTTTTTGGAATCTGGCTATTACCCATCTCACGGGCATGTTTTAGCCAACGTAGTTAATTGAACATCAGTACGTATTCAATCCCCTACATGTCCGATCGCTTAAGTATCTCAGCGTCCGGAATCATGTCTGACCACCGACTACCTGAGATGAATCATGGACATTGTACATGAAAACAGCCCAGGTAACACGCACGGAACACGCATACATACATATGCACCCGCTCAATCACCGACCCATACGGTCAGCGTGCACTGTGGATTCGGAATCCATACCAGGCTTCTTTTTATCAAATTAGTAGCGTCACGATGGCGGTGAACATCCGTATTGTCTTCCGGGTTATCAGTCAAATACCAGTAAGCCTTATTCATCTCGATAGGTGAATTTCCAGCCTATTACTTACTTGGGCCTTTAGCACCTCGATGGCAGTAAACAGAGTGACTCTAATGTGTAATTTACTGGTCGATCACAATCGGTTTCGTTCAAAAAAACGATTGGCTCACTTCCCTGATTATCCCAAGAACAGGAAAGTTTCAGATAACTGGCTCTTATAAATTCCAGTTGATCGAATAACTAAGCAAAGAACGAACTGATTGGATTGGACTTCGTTACAGCCGAGTGCACAAACGAAATACGTCTTCGGTAGTTAATGCTTATCGGACTGGATCAGCGTTACGGGGACAGAATGGTTGTCAGATTAGGTGGACGCCCCAGGGCTTAAACGATTTATTTCTGTACACACAATTATAGGTGGTACACTCGGAGTGAAACCGCCTCGGCTATTGACACGAAGCGATATTTGATCTTCTGTGTCGGGGTGATAGGGCCCCTGTACGTCATGCGAAACACTCCCTCTGTGTTTGTCCGTTCAACACAATCGACTAACTGGGCTAACATTAGTGGTTTGGTGTTCGCTGTTGCCCAGAGCCAAGTTAAGCCGGCAGATGTTCGCAAATTCTTTCAGATATGCAACAAATAAACAGTAAATCCAGTGTGGAACACATATGCTTTGATGAATTGAATGAGTAATGTGGAATGGATAGGGGATTTCATTGCGAGACATAGACTGCTAACTGAATTTAACAAACATCGTCAACACGGACTGACTGCGTCATACGGTTATGATGATGCCTAAGGGAAAGCAGTCAATGCAAGCGTCTGTTGTTTACATAAATGGATGGATAATCACTCGGGTGTTTTTTATATCGTTCACTTTTCCGACGCGAAACTGTCAACAGATTTGGATGTGTTAAGCGGTAAAATGCGCAACTGTGTCCAGCTTGATGATGCGAACATATTATCCAGAAAGTCGGACGAAGAAAATGCGATAAAGTGTTTGGTGTCCTGACGTTATGTATTCCATATATTTGATTAAGTGTGCTTGTGGAGTGGTGTGCATAAGCTACGGGGACAAAAATAGAGGAAGGAAACACTCTAGTAACCCCCTGGATTAGTGGCTGGTGAGGATGAGCGTTGCTTACTGAACTTGCCATCATCGATAAGGTACCGTCATAAATAGTCGAAGTCTGATGGCCGAATACCAAAGTCGTTGGGAAGTTGGGTCTCATCCTCGATGTTGCAAAATGTATCGCTTTAGTGTAAGAAATATGCACGGACTGACCGGGTTTTTTCATATGACAGCGACATAGTAGGGTGTATTAGACAAGCGAGGGAGTCAACGGTAGACAGACTAATCAAAGTTTACGGTTTGCACTGTTATTCACATTAAACCGATCATTAGGTCTCCAAGAATTTCAGTGTTACAAACACTCATGAAATCGGACGAAATTGGTCTGTTACTTCTCATGTACTGGGGTGATGCGTACTGTCCTCAAACAGCCGGTAGTTTCACAGTGTATGGAACACCGAGTGAATCCCTCAGCTAGAAGTCAGTACAAAAGTTGACACAACATTTTCTATGATGGATCCTCTGTTCCGTTCGACTGGATGGACTTCAACCGAATAAGTTCTCCGTAAGCAGTTGAGTGGTAAGGTAATTAAGGTGAGTAAGTTGTTTAATGTAATCTTCTCAGAGTGTAATAATTATAGTTACGGTCTTCTCTGCACTTCTAACTGGCGTCTAACGCACGTTGGCCCGGAATGCTCACTCGCAAGATCGGCCTGTGGATGTCGATAGCAATTAGATTTAACTACTCTAAAAATGATAGTAGTGTAAGCCTGTGTCATAATTTCGTGACCACGACTTCATAACCGTAACACATGGGACGTATCTTCCTTAAAGTCTCCGCAGTGGTTGGCTGTACAATCGTATTTTACTGGACTTTCAAAGTAGCCAACCGTATTATATGTCGCTACGCTGACCACATTCACGCATCTCTACTTGTGTACATGTAAACCAAATGATCAAAGTTCGTTTCATTTCTATGTTGATAACCCACCATATGTACCGACTCTCTCGCGAATCCAGTATTTCCCACAAGTCAAAGCAACTATGGAATTAACCTTTAAGCTGATGCGGACGCTACAGGTGTAATGTTTTGTCAAAAGTACTTGAATAAAATTGCATCACTTTGATGCGATTACTTATTTTGGATTGAAACTGAGGATTTCAGCTGGGTTGCATTCTTTTGAACTTGATTGCGTAGAGTTTCAAGGACTTCCAGGATTAATTAACATATGTGCACGTGAACTCGTTAAGCAGTACATCACTCCTGCTGCACCACATAATTGCACCGTTTCACAAGATACCGATTGTTGTCGTGTTTATCCTGCCACAGTATCTAGGGCCAATCAAGTCACAGTCATCATTGTATTGTTAGCCAGGTGAAGCGCCTTGAATGTTTTCGGCTATTTTTGCTAGCCATTTCTGTCGGGACTGATGCTTATCCATCCTTCGCTATCTTGTCACAATCCACTACTTCGCTCTGTGTTTGATCCGACTATCACGACTTCATTCTGTTAACATCAGAACGAGATAAATCTTCATCACTGGAACGTTCACGTCGTCTTTTTGGTGGCCTTGCCAACAACGCAAGTGATGCGTCAACAAACAAATATATATGCCTATGACTATCGTAGCTTGCACTTGTACACGTGTAAAGAAATTCGGATTGCTTATTCTTCCACATGCATAACAGAGTGCGATGTGGATACTACTCGATCTGTTCAAGGCAGAGTGGTTCGGAAAGCCCACTTTTAAGTAATCAAAGGTCACTTATTGAAAGTGTTGAGCGAGCACAAACTGCTTCACATTGGTAATTATTGCATTGGTTCATGTTTTACATTCTCATGTGAGAGATCCTTGCGGTATGTACCACTTTTGTGTGCACAAAGTCCAAGCCAGCACAGTAGTGGATTGCACACTCATATTCAATTTGTAATCTTCAATCGTTTCACGATTTGAGAATTTGCTTTGACAAAACAGGAAATATATAAATAACTACTACCTTATTCAAATGGAAAACTGTACTCATGGTGCAATGTGTGAGCACCAAAGACCGAGAAATCCGTTCTTACACACGTAACCTATAGTAAGTGAGCTGCTGAACCTCATGTAGTCAATTTTTATTCCTGAGTAGTGACACTGCGCTTTTTTTCAAGAAAAGTGTCATTTGAATTCAGTCAAAACTTCTCGACGGTTCAAACGTACAGTGCTCACAACGTCTCTATGATTCTGACCCAGGGATGACACCGACAGTGTTAGTGAGATCGTTGTTCGTGGTAATGTTATCTTATTGAATTAGGAAACTGTGCATGAGCTGAAGCATTATGCCACAGGAAAGAAACATCTTACCCGTGATTCCCGCACGTCTGAGCTAAGGTATGGGGACCCGTTAACGTGTGCGTCAGTGTCCGGTCGAAAGTTGGTGTAATACCTTCACGATCTCTTGCAAGTAAACACCTTGAAGCTCAGTGTTTGAACCCATACATAGATTTTGTTATTTACCAAGTCAACATCCCTCTTGTTTTCTATTTCTAAACTAGGGAGGTTTTTCATCAATTCATTTATTACTGTCGGTAGTGTCGTTAACATTCATTCGAGGTTTGAAGGTGTATTTCAGTGATTTCAATTTTCTTGGTGGTGTGGTAACAGAGGCTATGTAGCTTTCAATTTTGTAACCTTCCTCGTTTATGTACTGGTTTTCAGTGCAATTTGCTATGCGTAGTTTGTCGACTACCATCTTCTCACGCCCCTACTCGTAAACGTGCGCTGCGTGTTAGGTTACTTTTATTGCGTTCTTGGTGTTATTATCTGGTCATTGATTGATTGTCTTGAAATTGGTCGTGCTGATTGATGTACTCGGATTAGATAACAGTTGGGAATACAATTGGACAAAGAGAATTTGTTGCGGTATTTCTGATCCATTTGTTCCACTAATTGCAGGCTTTGATGTTAGTTAGTCTTGGTTAGATCTCATCCGGTGCAGTCACTACAATCCTATTTTCAGAAGGCTGATACCCATTGGAAGCGTGTATTTTAGATGAAGTTTACGATATTTGTGGTTATCCGGCTGTGTTTTGGACTATACTAGATAGGCATAAAATATGCTAAGAAAATATGCACTAGTGATGTTCATTTCCTAAACAGAATGTCATAGGAATAATAAATATACTAGAGCGAGACTAACCTGGGACATAGATCATTTGTGAAATGAGCATGGTCAGACAAACATAATAGAAACATATTGCAACAATCAGTGACTCGCTATCACTGTTGGCTGAGAACACACCACTTCACACTTGTCCAGATAACCATGCTACTTCGGAACACGGAACGACATCGTGAATGTATGCATTAAGAATTTGCCTAACCTAAAACTTCGACCATAGATAGCAGAACACGACTCAAAAACACAAAAACTAAGAAACAGGCTCAAACCTCAAAAAGACCAGGAGCTAGCAGCAACTGTTAAAAACGTACATGTTCACTGCGTGGGACGTTCTACTGAAGATACTGTTGCGGTGCTACTGCAGAGGATAAGGATACGCGCCAGCTGTGTAAAATAGTGTTTACGTTCGGTGTTCTCTTTTTTGCGTACGTTATGATGGATCCCATACAGTAAACAACTTCCCAGGCCAAGCGCATTCTGCGTTCGTGACAACGTACGCCGTAGACTTTCGGGCGTTCTTGGAGGACTACGGGGACGCGGCCAGGGTGGTCGGAGCCCAGACCAACCATGGTAAGCTGGCTGCCCTGCGGACGACGGTGAAAGGTAGGATAAAAGAAATACTGGGCGGAGCGCAAAGGGGTCATGAGACGATGGAATGACCTGCTGCTAAGGAGACGCTGGATGTTGCACTTGACAACCCGCTAGACTGCCAGAAGGTCATGCGACGGTTCAACGTGGTCCGGCTTCGATTAGAAACGCATCCCTCCACTCTACCGCCACCCTGTGAAGATTGCTGAACAGAGCACTACCAGAACCGGACCAAGAGTCCGGACGGTATTTGTTGTAGGTGAAAATTGTCGAAGAAATCCTGTTGGTTGTTCAGGTTCAGGTCCGGAGTGCCCGTGTCGCTCATCGGATATTCCTTGATGACCTCGCAAAATTGACGCGGGAGTTTGGAGCTACGTTCGCCGCCTGGTCAACCTAACATGTTACGTATTCGCTCACTCAACTGGAATGAGAAAATTCGTTGTTGTTTGCCTCTCGTCTCAGATCGCATGTATGCTCAGTGAGGAATGTCGGAAAATCATCAAGCCACAATTTCTGTTTAGTTCTACAAGTAGCGTTCCAATGTTCATCGAATGTGGACCAACTCAATATTGGTAGCATCAGTGAGCTCGATTGTTGAGCAGATACCACCGACAGAATATTGATGTATAACAAACTATCATGTCGGGTTCCTTGTTAGAAGTGTGAAAGTCACGTGATGACTAAAACTAAAAAAGCTAAACTAAATAAATAGGGTCTCCTTCAGCTGGTACGGTTTACGACTGTCAACGAACTTTCTTCAACACGTTCATGAGTGTTATCATTCGTATGTGACTCAAACCCACTTACTAAGTTGTCTTCCAGTCGCAGTAGATAGGAGTACAAAATGAGCTAAAACTTTGCTTCTCGTAGAACACAGAATGGTGAACTGGCTCCGAAACGAGTCCCCTTTACATTCTTCGTATGCCAATACTGAGTTGGTCCACATCTGATGGACAGTGGAATAAAACAAATGAAGGTCACGTGTAGAAACGAACGAGAAATTGTGATTTGATGATTAGCTGGCATTCCTCAATAATCATACGGGGGATCGGAGCTGAGAGGCAAACAACTAATATTTGCATGCAGGCCGAGTGGGTTAATGAGTGACACGTTAGGTTGACCATACTATGGGCTTCACCTTATGGGTTTGCACAAAAGAACGATCGAAAGATTACCTTATCCTGGGACGGAGCTTAAAGTCGCCGAGGACAATAAAAACGTGAGCATTTATAAAACGTGTGACTCTACAAAACCATCTGCACAATACGGGTACAGATGTGCGAGAAAGGGAAACCATTCAGAATTAAATCGCTAATACGATTCTTCGCAATACGCATCCCAGAAATTACCAGTGAAACGAAGTGCGAAGATCATGCGCATAATTCATCAAAACAACTGTCACTGATATGGCCCGTGAGCCCGTAACAACACATATACCCTTCCAGTTTAAGATGGTTTCATATCACTTTCGAGGGTCACGATATGTGGTTAAGGTGTCCAAAATGGATTCCCGAAGTTCATCTCGGTTTCCACTCTGAATTGTTTCAGGGGTTAACTACAAGCTACTGGTTCACACATTTTCAGGTTTAGTCACACTTTTATCGTGACCAGCCATGACACTGCAATGTGGTTGGTTCGGCCCAGGTTGACCCGTCCCGACTGGTCTGTTAGCGCAGTAGCCAGCACATCTACACACCATCCCCACATGGAACAGTTTGTCTCACATGGGTCATTTCAATGCAGTGGATTGCCATCCACCCTGAGAACCTCGTGACTGGGTTGGGAGAACGCAAACGGTCAACTAGTCTGAGTGTTTCAGCCCTGCCTTTAGCTATCACGATAGGCATCGAAATGCCCCTAACGCCTACAGCCTCACCACATGAGGCAGGCCTTGCCCGACTTAGTCGACCATAGGGGGAGCAACAATGACGTCCGAAACTAGGTCAGTCCGTGTGGAGGGCTCATTCACCCCCAAACAGATGACCGGTTTGCCATGGTTGTCATCCCTGTGCGATACCGATAGCGTCCCAGCTGCGGATCCGGAAACGAAATCCACAGCACAAAGCGTCTCATGGGCGATCCAACCAACATGTCTATCCAAAGGGCTTACTCAAAAATCAGGCCTCCCAAACGAATTGGCTTGGCAACCGGCCTCAACATACCGCTGCAATCACAACCATGCTGGCCGGCCCAATGGTGTATGCACACTTCAGGCCAAATCACTCGGCTCCATCGCCCCAGTGATTAGGCCACCACAGTCCAAGATCGATAACACTTGGATGGTCACAAACATATCAGTAAACGTCTGCGTTCGCAAAGTAACGCAGCCCTGCGAACCGACATGCATCGATAAGCACAGATGGACAAAGTTAAAATACGATTATTCATAACGGAGTATGCTATCACAGTAATTTTTCACCAAACGATGGATTGAAAAAAGCTGAGCCCATGAACGAAACAGATTTACGAATTAATGAGATGGATTGAGATCTGACAATTTTCCAACAGAATCGAGAGCACGTGAAGCTGTGTTTTCAGGTTTATCGAGTCATTTGTGGACTCTAACGTGACATTTTATAGGTTTGTCGCCAGAACACTTAGGCGTCGTATGAGATTTTTCAGTTTTGTGGCATTGTTAATGAGCCAATTCTAATTCGTGTCCACATATCTTTTTATTCCGTATCAACCATGAATCAATGCCATAGTGGGTGTGATTTGCTACGTCATCGGGGTCGGTGTGGACAACTTGTTCAAAAATGTTGTCCAAATTGACATGTTTTGTTCTTTAGAAACCTGCTTTGTCCTGAAATGGAATATGCACGATGAGTAGACACAGAGCATTCACATCACACGGGTTTTAGTTGAGTGATTATGAGCTAGGTGGACATGCCGATGCGCATGTAC
>QNGE01005560.1:0-41880 GCA_008508345.1 Paragonimus westermani
GTCTGTTGTGAACGGTGAGTAAATCAATGAATAAAGTTTGTTTGCAGATTCATCGTTTTCTCCCTGCGACTTCCGATTCACGGTAGCATAAGGTTGGGGGAACTCTGGGCGTACGAATTCATGATCTAGCACTACACTAACCAAGGCGCTGCGTTTGAAAGTCGCCTTCTGGAAGAATAATGTCGTTACGGCTTGTTCGAACGAACCAATCGTACTGTAACTACAGTTCTGCGCGCTTTTATTGAAGGACACCAGTCAGATCGTTGGGACGAAGTCCTGCCACAGTGTCAGCCTACGGGACTGCCGTCCATCCGAGTACAGGGTACACGCCTTCACTACTAACTCTAGAGCCAATTGGAGTACTAACACCGCTGGCGCCAGCCGAATACATAGGTTCACAACAATATGTCAAAGAGCTGGACGAACGGTTGAGATTCGCCTATAAATTTGCCGCCCGGCATCAGCCAAAGTTGCAACACCATCAGGAAAGCTGTTATGACCGTACAGCAAACGAACCAGTATACCGCATCGGGGGTCACGTCCGGTTGCACAGACCATAACCACCATTGGGGGCTGCGCACAAATTTCATCGCCCGTGTCTAGGTCCATTTGTAATTGTGCACGTGCGGTCACCTACTGTGTATGTAATTCGCGACATCATAAACCCAACAGCGGATCTACCTACGGTACACTGCAATCAGCTAAAGCCAGCCTAAACGCCGGAGGAAGCTCAGATGCGGCTTCTGCCAGTATCACTTGGCAGCGTTCCGATTTCAGGGAAGACAGTCGAAATCCCAGCCCAAGGTGGTTGCGGCAACGTTGGCGGTACCCAGGCACTGAGGTCAGAGCCTCATTGAGAAGGGAGCAGCGTAACGATATAAAAACTGTTGTACATGTAATTTAAGCTTTCCGCTACTGTTCTCTCCCTTGTTATCTATTCCAGGTCACCCAACTACTTATTACTCTGCGTGTTCCACACGACATGAACGTACCTAGAACTGTGCCATTCGATTCCTCCTGGACTTGCTTGTTTGGAACGATTAAAAATCTCAATGTTATTTGGACTTTGATTTTCTTGTTGCCCTCGGCGCTGCGTGGATCACCGCCTCGTCTCTGTATTGCCAATGCGCCGGTTGTGGTTGTTCGTTACTTTTTTCTCTGGTTTTGCATTGCGTCGGGACTGTCTGTGATCGCTGTCCTGTGTAAAGATTTGTCGTCCTGTAACAGTACAATGACCGACAACTGGCTATTCGCACAGAGATGACATTGACGCGATAGAGCAAAATCGTCCAGGTAAAGGTTCAATTAACCCTCAGAAACGGGGGAGTCCGAATGTAGAGAGGTAAATATTTGAACGAATTTGGTTGGGTCGGAGTTTCATATAATCTCGTTCCAAAAGTCGACACCCCGGGCCACAACATCCGAACACGACCGACGTTTTCCCCGTAGAATCACGGTTCCATTTAGCTCTGATCCCTAACCTGTTACCAGTCAGGAACCGACATTCATCAATATTAAGGCGGGAAACTAATCCCAAGGAACCCTTATGCAATGAAAGCCCTTCTCCATGACTCCCACTACTTGAGCTCCTACACTGTCCCACATTGGAGTGCGCATGTAGACACAAGCCGTTCTCCATGACTCACATCTTACACTCTCAATACGGACTAGGTGCCAGTTGCACTCATCCCGTCAACGCCACTCCTTCCTCCAAAAACACGCACGTCTGATATCTCGCTGTATTACACAGGGCTTGGTCTTTACCACGGCAGTCCGCACTAAATCGTCTTTGTCAGCAATCACTACTGACTATCACACCTTAAGGCCATGTATTTCTTTGTAGGGGTTCTCGGGTTATCGATACGAAGTCTCCCTGACGGAAACTACGTTCTTTTCGCATCCACTTCTAGCATGTTTGGAGGGTGGGAAGATACTGTTCCGACCAGCAAGATAACTGACTTGCTTCCATCTGTGTTTAAACAGTTGTAACGTCGTCTAACTCGGGAAAATTCCATGAGTATCCCGCAGGAGCAACATGTCAGTAGGTGATAATACCAGCCCGTCTCGAAACTTCGATTTAACAGGCACTAACGGGCTGCTACTCAGTATTCTTTCCACTTAGACAAGGAGAGTACACAGGGTCTAGTCATCTGGGGTTTGTTCAGCACAGATCGATCCGCGGATGTGCCGAACCGACCGTATAAGATGCTCCCACACACCTCCCAGATGGCTCGCATAGGGTGGATTATAATGCCACTGGATACGCTTTCGTAGTAAGTTGCTGTCGATAGAGGCATCATCAAAGTTACTCGTCCATCGTCTGCGTTCTCTGTTTGCGGCGGTAAAGTTGGACCTGTTTTCGGAATGAACGTTTGTAGGGCGACCCCGTCTCCCACCGAAACGCATCAAAACCATGAAGAATGAATCAGTACTCATGGACTGTGCGACCTCGAGGTGGACAGCTCTGGAATGAAGACAGGTTGGGACCCAGCGATACCTTTTTTCCATGCCCCTACCTTTCTTCACACAGACTGGACCAAAAAAGTACACATCAACATTGGCAAACAGGTGCCAACCCGGTTCTATTCGCAAGGGTGACAGGAGAGCCATCATTCGTTTGCCCCCGGTGGCGTTCAGACGACGACAATGGAAGCAAACTTCGATGACGCGTTCGACAGTGAACGCACCTTGAATACTTCCTAATAGGCGCCTGATTAACGAAGTGACATGTGGGACACTGTAACGTCCCTCCGAAATATGACATTGGTTGACAATACTGTCTGTCACACGATGACGCTTGGAAAGTATTACTGAACACTTCAACTGAAACTCTATATAAGCCAGTGTCAGTCATCCACCCACTCGCATTATCCCATCAACAAAAGTATGGTTTAACTTGCGAAGTGGATTCCTTTTGACAACCAAACTGTTTGTCCAGACTCCTGAAACTTCATCAAGAGGGACAATTCATTCGGGAAGTTAACCCTCTGAATCAACCAGATGGCACATTTTTCACCAGGCTGAAATTCGCCCAACCTTAGGTGACCTGCATCAACCGAAAGATCGATCTCTCGATGCTTTGTAGGAATCCAATGTGACTTGAATTTGCACAACCGGGCTGCAGCATTTGGGAGTTCGGGTCAGCTCGGATTGTCAAGCGCTTATAACGAAGAGATCCCGTCCAGTGCAATAACGTTCACCTGAGCCGATGGTCACTTCATCTTCACCCAGGCGGGTTCACTTATGGTATCGAACGTTTCAGGTCAACCTACAGATGGCTGTGTGAGAAACGTAGGACCTGACAACCAGGCTGCTCTACCTTCATGATTGTGCACCCCATGAGAAGCACTATCTGCTGGGCTGTCATCCGACCTCACGTGTCGCCAGTGATCGGGGGATGTCGAATTGTGTATAACAGTTCTTCGGTTTGCAACGAACGTACTAAACCTGGTGACCATCGCTGTCAGACTAGTTCCATCATGACAGACACAATTAATCTAGGCAATTTCTTGCGGCTTTCCGTAGAGGAGGCCTCCAAGAACCCAATAAAACAACGATCTGACTGTGTAGGGTTGCCCGCGCTTTCCCAGTTTCTGATCCATAACCCAGTGTGCTTCAGGCATGTCGCATCCAATACGGACGGTTGCCTTTGCATCGTAAATCTCGCCAAACGGAAGATCTTTCAGGTGTGACCATCTTTGGGCTTTCTGTCTCATTGACGGGACAGATCGCATGGGCGGATTGGCTACTGATTGAGCATAGTTGCTGTCGACCGTCTCTTGCTCGTCCAAGGAAACAACCCTCGGACGGACATACTTGCAACGGGCGGTGGTTAACCTGTTCACGGTTGTAACGGACAGGGTGCACTGAGTGCCAGCGACACCGATACGCCCGAGTATATCCTCCTTCACTGGAGTGGTGTCAGGGCCGGGATCTAAGAACACATGCGTTGAGATTGGACCATGTATTGAGCCCATTTTCACTTGCACTATGCCCAGCCTTGTATACCCTTTAACTGTGCTAGCCATATTACAGGCAACCTATTGTCTACTACCACGGGCTCTGTGTGCGTTCAGTGCAGCAGGCAATGATAATGACCGCCACAACCGACAACAACACAACGCGTTCCGACCATGCAGCATGACGCTCGGTGGTACGCATTGGGGCAAACAAAGCAACATCCAAGCCGTCGCGAGCCGTCTCATCTCATGGGTACACTCATGGCTAGGAAGGAATCACACGCCACGAGGGTGTGTTTCTGAGAGCACAACACACAACTGATATGATGTGATGTGAGGTGGATGATTCGAAAGGGCCTCTTTTTGTATCCCGCCGGCTGCTTCCAGACGAATGCGCTGTCCTTGAGTCCTTCCGTTCACTTTCATTGACTACCTGACTATACTCACTGCGTGCAATTCTCGCACAACGCGAGATGAACTCGGTCAGTTCATCAAAGTGCGGCTCTCGTGGTCCGCAGCTTCCACCCACCCATGTTGTGGGTGAACGGGATGTCACCGAGTTGAGGTCGGCCGTACAGTTCATTTGGCCTAATGCGATAGAGCAGTTCTGTATTAGTATAGACAACTGCGGTAAAGCTTCAGCGCTGCTGCCTACACGTCCGCCGTAGGAAAGCAGCCCATCCATCACAGATCTGGCAAAATATATGGCTGTCCATAAAGTGCCTTTAGCAATTGTGGTGCTCTGCGGTAGCCAGCGCTGGGTTCTAGCATGACGCACTTATCTGTCGACACCTTAGCTCGAAACTTACAGTAATACATCAGGTAAAGGAGTCTTTGACCATCATCCGACATCCAAGATTCGACACAGCTCTCGAAATATCGCACAAATTTCTATAAGAGAACCCGCCTCTGGAACTGCGCTCTGAAACACACGGTACTTCTGGCCCACGGGGTCATAAACAAGAAGTAAACCCATGTGGTTTCTTAGACCGCCAAAATCAACCTGATTTAAACTTCGAACTACGGACCTTTTTGCTGGTTTCTGTAACCAGTAACAGATGAGATGTGGGGTTATCAAATAGTGTCTACTTATCTGGCGGCTTGACGACCACTGTCTATCAGTCCTAACAGCGGGACCCTTCCCTGAATGACATCTGAGCGTTCCCGAGTGATCCATTCAGAAACTAACAACGAACTGCGAGGTAAAAAAGTGCGCACAGCCCTATCGAGAGATTTTATCACATGTCGCACAATCCTTGTGCGCCCACGAGGCTGATGTAGCGAACTACAGATTTTACTGGCCCACCTGAAGTGTGATGTGTAAAATGGTTCCAAAGCTCATAGCTGCATATTGTACCTAGGCTATTATGGAAGTCCGCATGATGTACACTGTCCGAATGTTTGTTTGCATGTCATGTAAACGTGGCGCGAACCCAAACATACGTGTGTTACACCCTTCCGGTCCACTGGCTCGTCGACGGCAGGTCTCTAGCCTCTCTAGCTAATTTGCGTGTCGCTGCTGTTAATAGCGTTATCGGAGACCACTGGTACATTTTGTCGAATGAAGATTTGGTCTCACCACAACGGTCCTTCGCTTTTCGCGTCTGTTAATTTCGTGCCTGGGAAAAAGGTGACTTAGTGCATTAAATACTAAACTCAAGTGCGTTAAACGGAAACCATAATTACGTACAACGCATTGCCCAGTTTCACGAGAAAATATGGTGGAGTAAGTAAGCATTTAAGTTTTTTACCCAATGAAATATAAATGTGGATATCTACACTCAGATCAGCAAGATGCTGAGTAGTACGTCCTTGAAAGTATAACACGGAAATCTCCGTAATCGCGTCGTTTTCTTCTATGGTCGCCCGCAATCTGACCTTTTGTGTCTATCGTTAGATGGTCCCCTTGACTTCTGAGTATGATACGTCGGGACACACCTTCTTCATGACGGATTCCGCCGAACTCAACAATATCACACTAGGTAAACCACCTCACTGTGCTTCGTCCAATAGGGATGCACACATGTGGGGGCACCGACAGCGATTCAGAGACTGATACACAGGTATGATTCGGAGGCCAAATGTCCTCGAATCCAGTCGGCTTTCCTTGCCCAATGTCAACGGGCGTCTGCTGATCTGAACGGCAATAACTGAAAACACAGTATAGCGCTGCTTTTGGGGGTTGCAGTAAATATGAATAACAAAGTGGGATTACTTAAATATGCAACCTTCAGGTAAATTATAACCAAGCAATGCTTTAAAACGATCCGTATTAGCGCTGCTAACGATCTCAGAAGGGAGGCGTTTTAAAAGGTTAACCATCTTATAGGAAAAAACCTGCTGCCTTAGAAAGTTCCGAGGACGAATCATGAAAAACTTCTTATTATCCCCTCGCCGGCCGTCACTATTCGCTACAGTGAAGAACTTTTCTAGCAGACCTACTCTAAAGAAATGTGTGGGTAATAAAACACCGGAGGGTCGTCAAAATCCAGGTGGATACCACTCAAGAATTTCAAGTCGAGACACTACGCAACATTTCTTAGGCCCACAACTAGTTCGATAACCGCACGCTGGACACACTCAACGGTTAATATATCTTCCTTCTGGCCGGCACACAAAGCCATATTAACATATTGGAGAAGCGGCCTCAAGTAAACCCCGAAAGCGTTCGGAAATCTTCCATGGCTTTTGATGGAGCTTTATTTTCTATGCGCCGGATAGATTTTTTGGCAGTGTAGATGCTTTGGGCAGCCATCCTTCGGCTTCTCTGAGGATTCCAGTTGCAACCGTGTTTTCATGCACGTCTGTTCTCTACGCGTGACTCAGTGTACGTCTGTTATATGAGGCTTGATACCAACTCAGTGCCACTTTCTCCCGTCGCGCGATCAGTTGCACACAACGAATACTTGCTCTTTTGCTAACGGCTTTTTTGTTGTTCTGCTCCACAAGGTCATTTGACTCGGATCTTTTCGAGCGCTTCTTAACTCACTCGGAGTTTTCACGCACCTCTCGCCTGGCTCGCTTCTGGGTACCGCCGAGTGAGCTGGAGTCTACCTCGCACTTGTCTTCCTTCTTCTCTTAGTTGCCACCATTGTTCCCAGAGTAGACCACAACTAACTGCTCGCCGCATTCGCTAACATTGCTGGAAATATACGGTTTGGTTCCGAACCCTTCTGCGTCCTTTCGGTTCCATGCCTGTTGGAACTGCATTCTGATTGCTCTTCAGGAAAGGCACTTCAAATTGTTAGTGTACTAAGGTTAAGCGTACACCCACTTGTTCGCTGATATATTATCACTGACTTTCGATAAAAGAATGAATGCACAGTGCCATTCCTTTGCTGACGTGCGTAACATTCGCACGTTCCATCGGTAAATCGCAGTGGAATTCATCTTATTCTTTAATCCTTGGGGCTAAACGATAACTAGTATTAAGGTGTGTTAGCGTAGCTCAGTTTTGTCGTTAGGCCAAAAGTTCATCTGCAACCCTTTTGTCACTGAAGTCGTTATAATTTTATGGCGTGTTTTAATTCCTGAGGCAGTTGAATTCTGTTGTTGGAAGGGTTTTGGTTTTTATCCCCCGGAAGCTTGAGCAGGGAATGCTCGTTAATTTAATCGCATAACGAATAATGGAAAATTACTTGAAGTTTCCATTTTATGTTAAGCCCGAGAGTTAACGGCAGAAAATAATCAAATTTGATGCCATAGACTCGGGGAGACATGCTTTTATCGAAATATGAGTGAAATGAAGCAGAACAATATGACTATCCTCCCGACGATAGAACCCTTATTACAGCATGAATGTTGAACCTTTTATAAAGCTTCGAACGTATGATACGTTGGTAAACAACTTCCAGCGTAATATTCTGTGAAAAAACTGGGCGAGTCAAGTGTCTTTTGCATGCATAGCTTTTCGGCATTACGTACGCTGGAATGCTGGCGAAGTGACTTGCTAAACGGACATCATCGAGAAGGACTTTCTGCTTGAAGTCTTACGACAATTCCATAGAATTGGAGGCGAACAGCATTATATGCTGATACATTTATGACTGCCCCATCCAGTCGTCCTACCTCACGGGCGAAGCCACACTTTTCCATGTTTAAACACACAGGTGATGGAGCAAATTCACTGAGAACGGAAATCTGACGAATTTGGCACGAATTATCTATCTGGCGTCCGTGAAAAATGGCACATACTACCTCCGGCTTTCTTTAGCACGGAATGTAGGCGTCGGTTTGCGTGCAGTTTTGATATCGTTTCGGATAACTGAAGCCGTTTACCAGATGAAGCCCTCATCGTTTGGTCCACCAAATTTAATGTCCACAAGACAACAGTGTATGTATGTGAAGGCTACCCGTCCAACTTGTCATCTACTATGGATGGTGTATGGGACATGGTAGTTATAATCATTGAATGGGTGCAAGCAACCGCCGAAGCAAAGAAAGCTGCCAAAACTAAGAATCCAAACGTGCACCTATCAGGTGACTGAGGTTAAAGCTGCTTGCCACAGAATGGACGCCAGATTACGTCCATCATTTGAATACATTAAGAATGAAAAATTAGCTGATCATTATCACGGCGACAAATGTTCATCTGTATCGGTTTACAGAATCGTGCACATAGCGACCCAAGCTCAGGCCATTTCACCCATCTCGGATGCTTACTGATTGTGGGTGCCGCAATGTGGAATTCGTGCAAAGATGAGTCACTCCGTGCACGTTCTACTGTGTTGCTAGCGAAGTAAATGATGTTGTTAAAAGAGGGCATTCCTGTGAGACGGCCACAGTCATGCAATTTTGAGAGTAAGTGATGGGTAACGTTATACTGACGGTTGAAGTGGGTTGCAGCGAGAGGCTGCAGCACTCCGCTGGCCACTTATTATGAGTGGGGACGCCACCTCTGCAAAAACGAAAAAAAACGCTACAGGAAGTCCTGCTGTAGGGGTACAAAGGGTTCCAAAACTGACAGAATGTCAACAAGGAAGCCACACTAAATGGCAAGAATGCACTTTTGTGATGGTTGGGAACAGTAGTGGTGTTGTTTGTAGCTCGAGTTGATGGTTTTGGTATCGATATGTTCGCCGAACTTGACATTTAGGTTGCAAACGTTTCATCACCAAGCGAGGTGACATCATCGGTGCGTAAGCGTTTCAGCGTATAGTTTTCAATGTGGCGACAGACAGCAGCTAATCAGACTTCAGCCCAAGGACTCCGGGGAACAACAAATCGGATGTCAGATCAAAGCTCAGTTGCGACGAAATCAAACAATAGTGGGTCAGGCCAAACACCACAAAAAGCGACCAACCAGAATTCGGACCAGTAGGTCAACCCACTTTGCTATATAAGAGCAGGCATCGATCCAACATCACCATACGCCACATTCGAAACTATACACTAAAACACTTACGCACGATGATGTCACCTCGCTTGGTGATGAAACGTTTGCAACCTAAATGCCAAGCTCAGCGAACACACCAATACCAAGAGGATGACACTCACAGGTGCCCTGCATGCTATCTACGATGAAAGTGTCACCATTCTGTTGTGCACGTAGCTGCAATGTTCAATGTGCTTACTGCAAAGTTGCTTTACGTGCACTTGAACACTGTTTTGATATGGAGTCCTGGGGTTCGTCCGTTCAGAAATTTTCAGGTAAGGTGACTTACCAACGTGGTCATTCGGTAAGAAGTGCACTTGGCTTCCAGTTTAAGAAGTATGACAAGATGTTTCACGACAGAATTGCGCATGTTCGTCTCGTGAGTGACATCCACGTTCACAACAAGCGGGAAACGTTTGAATAGCTTAACTTGCGTTCGCTGCGCACAGCATACAGGCGTATTTCTGTTATCTTCTTCCTATATGGTGCGCGCGTCACTTATCGCACTAATCCCCGATAGAAATTCCTGGAGGTCCTCTAATGTTCGGTTACAAATTCTACACGACAAACTCATGTGTCGAATGTTTCCAATGTCAGCAGTTGTGAAAAAAAATGCATATTTCTCAGCGCACATGTGAGAAGCACGCTGAGTCAGGCGCGATGATTGCAGATAATTACGGGCGATACAAAACAACAACCAGTTAAATAGTGGTACAAACGTGAAACCTGCTATCAGAGAGGGCATGATCGGAAGGGAAATGGTTGAAGTATACGAAACATTGACGCACGCAGCAAGAAAGTAATTAGTTCGATTGATTCACAGGTTCCGTGAAAAAAATGTGGTGTCACATTTATTAACATTTTACAAGGTTGTGTGTGTCGATGTTTCACTTAGTTTAGGGCCACTCCGGAAGAACGTCCAAATGCATCTTCAGAGTGCCTCATCATTACCTGATAGAAATAGCGTCGAAAAAATGCAAAAGTAAGCCATTTATGGCGAAAGAAGACGGAAAATTACAAAATCTAGCGCGTGATCCGGCAGATTTCAACACAGGACTTCGTGGATTGCTGGAAACCGTCGAAAAGTTGGAAGTCTTGCGGAACATTCGGCGGAGGCAAGGTTTCGTGTGTTCAGTCATTGCAGAAAATTTCCCTGCGCAACACATGTCTATGAAATTGAAAAGAAGAACACAATTTCACACGTGAAATGACAGAATGTGGAGTGATCACATTTACTACGATTTTTTCTCGTTAATAAAATGTGTAACTCGGTCAACTAGTTATTATGATATCTCGCGATTTGCGCAAGATTTAGGGTGGCAACAGGAATATTGAGTCAATGATATGGGATACCTCATGAAATGTGCGTGTTATAAACATAGGCCATACAACGGCATTATGCTGGATTTATTAATGAACGTCAATTTTAGGCATCTTCCAGCAATCCGGGTAGTGCGTGCACATGAATAAACACGTATGGATAAAATGACGTTGGCTTTACAACGGTTTTGTGAGCATGCAACAAACCAAATGCTAGGTGGAGGTGCGCGTAAATGATACAGCGAACCGTCTCGAGCAATCTGCTTTCGAAGAGAGTCTAACAACGAGGACGGGTATCTACATTATGTGCAGCTGACGGCTGGATGGTTATCGGACCACACTCAAAAGTCACCAGAGGATGCACAAGGTCTGAAGATAGACATCATATTTGGTAGCCTAAGATGGCTGTTCAGACACCTTTCAAAGCGCTGGATATTGCAACTGGCTCTGACCTCAATCAGAAGTTTGTTCCATATATAGGAATACTTCACAATAAAGACGTTTGCGTGTATCTTCCTCCGAGGTGGCAGGGTTAGGAACTTGGAGCCCTTTTTTCTAAGATCATGTGGGGAGCTATGTTGTAAGCGGACGGTAAACGCCGTTGTGAGGGCCTCCTAACATTTCAGTTTATACAGGGGTGTCAGGTTCAATTTTAATCCGCACAATTGAAGTGGATCAGCAACAAGTTATTGACAGCGTTGCTTATACGTAAAGAAGAATATCCTAATAAACTTTGGTGATTGATCGCTGGAGGTTTCTCCGTACTATCCTATCAGACTAGCGCAGATGGGAGTAAGTGGATGTGCAATAGTCATGTTGAGACCGGACACACATTTCGTAAAGAGTCGGCCTCGTAGCCAATAAGTTGAAAATTCTTTTGGTACAACCTATTTTTCATTTAGATTTCCATTCAGAAAAATTAAAGGGGTTCGGATACCGTATCCCTAGATCTCTAACAGAAGTGGTGATATCAAGATTATAAGTGTCTGATGAGACAGAACCATTGTGTAGTTTACAATTATGAGTATGATGTTCGGATTGTTTGCTGAGAGTGACATTGGCCATGTTTCACACCATAATTACTATGACTCTGGGACCCATCCCATATTTCGTGGACAAAAAGCTATGTCACTGGGTTGGCGAATGTGTAGACGATTTTACTATCGTCGGCATACAGAAAGGGTTTGCTACCTGTAATTACATCGCGTGCCTCACTCTTTTACATCAGAAGGAAAACAGTGGTTCCAGAATGTTTCATAGAATCACCCTACCGATAGGTGATTTTGGTATTGAGCAGTGCTCACCCATTTTCACTATTTGGGTGCGGCCTTCAGGATATGACAGAAGTCAGCCATACAAGGGTCTTTTGTGCCAAACGATGTTATTTTAATCAAGAGGCGCTTATGAGACACACGATCAAAAGCTTTCTGCATGTCTGAGATTGTTACACTTACCGCATTTCCTGAGTCGGCTGATATCAGTATATGGCTTAAGAATTTCAACTGACATTTCATACAGGAGTGCTTACTAAGGAAATCGTGTTTTGAATGGTTTACAAGTTTTGGTGCTCTCAAAAACTCAACAGTGTGCATCTCTTTTACTCATTCAAACATTCTGGAGCAGATCGATCTGTAATTGATGGGACGATAGTTACTCACGTCTTGCCTTGAACCAGTTTTATGGTTAGGCATGATGATTGACATTTCCCACTGAAAAAGGAAGGTGCTGTATAAGAGTGACGGGATAACCAATCCAGGTTAAAAGATCGGCACGTCCTTACCTCCTCGGTTGATGGCCACTGGTGGGACACCATCAGGCAGTTGACAGTGAGTGAACACTTCGAACATCACTCAGGACATTACTCAAAACTTTATCGGTTTTTGGTAGAGTATTAGTTGGTAATAAGGTGTTTTCTACGCCAAAACATGCAGCAAAATGTGAGTTGAAGAATTAACACAATGTCACAGGGTCATCAACAACCGTTTTATTTTTGAGAGTAGTTACATTTACAGGAGGGTTGGTTATGGAGTTTCTCCGTCTCATCAGCTGCATTAGATTCATACATCTCTACTTTCTATGGTGCGCGAGTTCCTATTCGTTTATATGACAGAGTTGCGTCTGACTTTCCATGTGTTCAAACGTTTCATTCATTTGAATCACCAGGGATAAATCCAGTGTTCTTCCGTACATCAACTTAAACATTTTAAGTCTGTCAGTCTCTGTTGCCGTAAGTATCCTACTTTGTACGTACGAGTCGATGCGTTATGGTTTCGTGGGGCCCAAAACGCCTATACAAAATGGCGGATGTTTGGCAAATTCCCAGGCCGCTACGTTTGGTTCTGACGTGAAGAGGAAGGTACATCAATTCGAAGATCTTAGTAGGGAGAAGATTGCATTCCAGTCAATCAGGTTGATCGGACGGTAGTATACAACTGTCGGTTGGGTAGCCGTATTGAAATCAAAGAGACATTTGACGACATTTTGGTCTCTTTCTGTAAATTGTTGTAGAACAAATATCTCCGCAGACGAGATGCCTAGGGTGAATATGAAATCGAGTGTATGCTCTATCTGGTGGGCTTAAGAACATGTTGGTTACAAATATACGGTTGCATGCATGAGAGGGATTATGCCTGTTTTGCGGGAGCGGAGAATGAGGTCCAGGAGTTGTTAGGCAGTTAAAGTCACCACGTTTGACAATGATTCATTATCTCGAAAAGGTTAGTCAAATCATTGCTGGTATCGTTTGACGGTCTTTAGGTGTATAGTATAAGTAGCTTTTGAGAACCAGTAGGAACCAATAACAACAACGAATCTTCGATTTTATGAAGACCGGACTCATCAAATCTTACTGTGGAAAATTGTTCTTTCCGGATAAATGATGCATCCACCGCCACGTCTTGTCAGACAATTCCTACGAGACGTGTGATGCTCATCTGCTGGTCTGGAATATCTGGGGAGCACCACGTTTTAGCCAAGAGAATGATAGAAGAATTGGACAAAGAGGACAGGATTTAAAAATGCGAGCTTCACTTACCAGTGTGCTCACGTTCCTGAGTAACAAACTAGTGGAACATTCCTGTTAGTCACAACATTCAAATTGCTGAAGAACTCCATGATAGATGAGACAGTGGGTTGCAAAATATTATATGAAGAGGCCATGTACCAACTTTCCGCTTATATTCGAGTAGGTGCTGCAAAGTTGTGACTCCAAGATAGAAAGTTATGGAAAAGTGTCATTATGTTGGGGTGACTGACTGGGACATGGGAAGAGGGGCCAGGTGGCGGCGAGTGAAATATAGAGGGGTGCACTGAAAACGAACTGGTCTGGCGGACATTTGAGTTAGTAACATAATCAAGTGGTGACGTACTAGCCTGAGCATATATATATTAGAGTTTTGGTTTTTAGTAGCACCCATATTTTGGGTTAGAGGACAAGTTGCCGCGGAGCTATTGGGTGATAGATTAGAACCCGTCGAACATAATATAGTTGTCGGTTGGCTTGTAAGCAGCTGAGCGCAAATTGTGCAGTTTCATCTGCGAAGCGGTGTTTCTTAGAGTGTAGTTTTCAGAACCTGGTTCGTAGTGCTTGTGAAATACTTTTGATTCATTATTATGTTGCAACCCAAAAATATTGCTTTCTTGTAAGCACCGTATATTCTTAAGTACATTCCGCCTGTGGCTTTATATACGACTCAGTGGACTCGAACTATTTTCGAAGCTGTCGTTCACGCTGCCAAAGAGGTTTTTGTTTCTCGTAAACTATGGGGGTCACTCTTTCGTGCACCGCTTCCGCGAAACACCCGTCGCCCCCTTCATGAACGTTTTCGTCTATCTCCAAGCAGGAGCCAATGGGTGGGCCGGAGGACCTAGAAGCCTCTCGTTCCGTACAAAACTCATGCAATCGAGAAATTCGTCGGCACACCCAGCGTGTACAATGGAAAATCCTACTGTTAGCCTGTGGGCATAGGATTTTTTCTCAAGTATATACACCGCTAGGGGGAAACTAACCCTACAACGTCGTCTGTACGGCTTCTTGACTGCGAAACCCCCTCCAGCCCCTAGGTATTTGCCGAGGTGTTCAGAGAATACTATTTAGCAGTCTACAACGTGGTCGCGTCAAACTGGCATGCGATTCTTCTTAGGAGAATCTTACAGTACCCACCCCTGGCAGCTGACTTCTCAGTGATGAGCGCTCAGGATATCTTATTCAATATCAATCCTTATAGTGTCGTAAGAACAGACTTGACCAATCCCCGGATCCCTGAGGACGCGTCCTTGTTTGGCGGCGCCTCCCTCTCTAATCTCGTTGAACAGACACTTCAGACCGGCCCTCTTCCGGAGGCCAGGAGAGAGGCCGATACCATACACATATTTAAGACAGGTGGTCGTCACGCCGTTACTCGCTATCGGCCGATTAGCCCATATAAACTGATGGAGCGTCTGTTGAGACACCATCCTCAAGCACTTCTTTCCAACTAATCTCCTCTGTCCCGCCCAGCATGGTTTTCTTCCTGATCCGCCATGCACAGCTAATCTGTTGACCTCCATGGACGGTCTGGCAGAGGCCAAAAACAACAGCCCTATCTCAGATCTTATCTTTTCACTGTGTCCAACACGATCCTATTGAACATAAACTAGCAGCTTATGAGATCCAAGGAGAGATGCGTCGTTGAATTACTCCTAATCTTGGTAGCAACACTTTCAGAGTAAAATCCGGTTCGAGCCTCTCTTCTATTTCTCCTGTCGTTGCAGGAGTTCCTCGAGGATCCGTGATTGGTTCACTGTTGTTTCTGAGATTAAGTAGTGGCCAGATGACTGGAGTCCCCCTTTAAACGACAGCAACTGTGCACATACGTCGCTAGGAGGAGACTCCGGGAACCAGCTTGTGATACACAATGCACAAAGTGTAATAGATATAGCAAAAGTTGACCCTAAAAAGGACCTAAAGACTCCGCTGTCAATCGGTTTGTTCTTCTATTGCCATCAACAAATGACCACCAAGAAAGGATCCGATTATTGGGTGACGAGAAAAGCTCCTCCTCGCATAGGCAGGCACGTCTTCCACACGCTTCACGGATTCTAAATAAGACCACTGCTTGGGCATTCCAACCAGGTCGTTTCCATCGGTTTGAAAAAGGGCGCGCTCGCCACTGAAGTGGTCCAGCGAGTAGTACGTGTAAGGCACATCCGCGTGAAGGTAAACATATGAGGTTGGTTACTGTAGTGCCCTGGAGATAATTCACGTCTCTCTGCTGTACGATGTGTAAAACTCCCCCTAAAATCCTAGTTCGCATTGTACATGGGAACGCAAGGATCTTTGCGCACCGTCCACTTGCTGCATGCCATCACGCTTTTTTGGTTGCATGTTTATTGGCCTATGCACACCAGTGATGCCATACACACTTTCGGCTTGATCGGACGCTCGACAGTCGAATCCTCATCTCCCACAGCTACTACTGCACATCCGTGTTGTTAAGGGTTGGTCGAGACATGCTGTGAGAGCCGGTTTCTTTTCATACAAAAATTTGTGAAAATTCAGCGAAACGGAAGCTACGCCAAATTCGAGCTAAGTTGTACAAATAATCTTGCTGGAAATATATGAAATACGACACCTTTTGCTTTGTCTCTCAAAATGGTATCCACAGTTATCTCAGTGACACACACTATGGAGACACATCATGGGTGCACGTACGTTTGCTCACTCAGCAACCTACATATATGGACAAGTACGTACTGATATAAAGCGGGACCTCCGTAGATGCATATAATATATATTTTTGAATATAGAATTATATATGGTACGGTGATAAACATGCACATCTACTCAAAATGATGTGAAATTAGGTCCGCATAATCAGATATGCACATACATGTGTAAACAGGTATACGTACCCAATTCACAGTAGAAGAATCGACGCATTTACATTTTTCTTTCCGTGTAATTGTATGCATTTCTATATTAAAAATTCATGTTTACGTGCTGTCAAACGGATTTGTCCATCAACCAATTAGAAGATTCGACTGTTCAAATTATTTTTCCCGGGCATGAAAGGAAACCCGCTCCAAATTACTCTGCTTATCGTGTAAGTTTCGCCTCCCTCAGCTATTCGCATCCTCACTCAACGTCTGGTATTCGTTGTGTATATCCGATAAATCGTTGATGTGATGCATGAAGTCGCCAAAATTCCGAGTTAACTGTATGGTTTTCGGTTATTTATCAAGCAGACTCAAACAGTTCGCATATATGAACTCTAAGCCTACTATCTGTTGGATTTCCTAAAGGGAGGACGAAGAAGAGTGCGAGAAAGAGCTTGTAAAAGACTTACGATTGAGGAAGTTGATGTGGTTGGACTCGGTCTATTATTCCGAGCTGTTCTTGATACCCTCCTTTGGGTCCACGGGCGCAACATCATCGCTTGTGCGCGTGTCAGCCACCATCAGGAAGCTTGACCAGCAATCTTGATGTTGCATCTTGCGATTTCTGCGCCCCTATTACGTTCCACTTTCTGGAAGGGTGCCTGGAAGCCTTCGTCCATAAAAAATGTGACTTTCTCTTCTATATGATGATGGGTTTGAAAAATAGCAGTGTGCTGGGTGTTATGGGGCCACAGAGAGAAATATCTAATGGGACGGGCTGAGCGTAGTTACCCACGTGTTTGGTAATTTTGATCGAAGTAGTGATGGCAGCGCAATTGCGGAAGGAGGGTGACTTTACTGGTGGTTTACCTGTGTTTGGTGCAAATAATATGCGGATGAAAGCAAAATGAAGTATGCCTGGACTCACCACAGAGCGTCAGTTTCCTGCCAGCACCAATTAAGGAATCAGTTAGGAGTGAACTAATGATGTTTCATGAAGTTTTAGAGGTGGAGTTTCTGACCAAAATGCGCCATAGTGAATCCTATCGTAGACCAACAGTGTCTACGCAGTGGTTGAGGTAGTCGTGATTTTTATACTACTGAAATTTTTACAGTACCGTTTAGCGTGTTTTGGTACCGAAAACTGGTAAATTCTGTTGTTTGAACTTTTCATTTTGACATTCCAGCGGCGTTACCAAGAGATTTTCGCAAGTTCAATCGCGTAATAAGTGGTGAAAAATTTGAAAAGATCGTGAGATTGCGTTAAGTCGCAAAATTATTGCTTTGATATGCTGGAATTCAACTCCAGAGAAGTGTGGAAATATCTTTTCTTCAAAGTTTAGGTCTCATTGTACAGAGGGAGCTGATTTTTGTTACGACGACTTGACTGTTGATGGGTCATGAGGGACAGGCTTTTATAAAGCTTCAAGCGAAATACCGTGATATTTGTTGCACAGAGTAATATTGTTTCAGAGATAATCTAGACAGCACGACCGGTTTTGAGTGACTTGAAAGACACTCAAAAACGGCCGACTAGAAAAGTTTCGTTACAAACGCCCCCAGTTTATTTCCTGGAAGATTTCCTTGAAAAACGCTCCTTATTTTCAAGCTACATCCCAACAAAATCAAGCTCCCGCGCCACAGTATCAACGTAGCGGTCATAATCGACAAGTACAACGAACTCAACTGATGAGCGATTAATCTAAAATCACGGATTGTACACAGATGAGAGGGATTCATTCTTCGGGTGGGTTCTTACTGTTGCATTACTACGTCATCACTTTTTTGCGTTCTGTGTTCAGTTTTGAATATTTTCTGACACACGCCTGACAGTCAGAATCGAAATAAAAGTGGGATGTCACAGTTACCATCGGGAGTGCGAGAGCACGTCGCTTGAGCGGAATGAGGGGAATATTACACTGATCGATTACATCAGACGTTTGCCAGTCTGCGCCAATAGGGTGACCACAAAAATATCAGGCGAGCATGCATACATTTTGGCCAATTATGCAAGTTCCCAAAATCCAAATAAAAGTAAACTATTTCGGTTAACAGTCAAAACATGACAATACGCTACTTTAACAAAATCAGTGATCAGGATGTATTTAATCAAACGGTCATCAGAGCATAGTCTGAACTATCTACAGTCCGCTAATAATAGGGCTCATATCATACAACAATGAAAGTTTACGAGATTCCAGCTTCTGCCGTATCGAACATTCTCACGGTAAATGGTAGGGATGACTGCGAAGTCATTAACAATAGTTAACTGTGTCAAAAAAATAGCTGCTCGTTATTGTCTGTAAAATACGCTTGCACACGGCTGGCTATTTTAAAGCCGCGCTCACTAAATAACGGTCATGTACCGTGACTAAGTAACTCAAGTTCTCTGCATCTTTTTTGCTCTTGAAGTGACAGACAGGGAGGCGGGAATTGCTTTACTAGTGAAATTGCCCGATTTCTAACGCGAGACACCCTAAAGACACTCAAAGGCGACCTGAAGTCTTAGTGTGCAACTAGGTGAGCATGCCAGTGGTATTTTCTTGATCATATTTGCCGCCAATGAGCATTCATTGCCGCCGGAAGTGTAAACTCATCGCAGCAGAGTTAATGTGAAAGTCGAGGTGAAGTTGCTGGCAACGCCGACACAGTGTACACCAGAAGCCCAGGTAAAACTGTAACAAGCACCCGTAAGACAGTCAAAAAATACTCATAAGACGGTCGTTTTGCCTGGTCACTGAGAACGAACACGCACAAAGTCCAACACGAATTATATATTTGCAACCTGTGAACAAACAAATGACTGAAACCGTTCATCACATGAGGTTTGCACTATCTCGTCTATTACACCTGATACCCGCAAAGTAGTTCGGTGTACCTCTGCGAAGAAACTCACCTTGCCGGATGATCTCAAACGCGCGTAAGCGGCAACGACATCTTCTCTGTACCTCTTCAGGACCTCCTGGAACTGCGAAAAAATGTGAATTTCAGGGTTCTCAAAAGTCTTCCCGAAAGCTGCAATATAATCCACGTCGTGAAAATAAAAAATAACCTCAGCTACCAACATGAATAATTTCTGCGATGTCGCATATATATATATAGATATATGTATATCAATTCTGCAGCGACATACGGACGGAAAACCACCAGCACACTAAAACGATGGAACCAACACCATTCATGACGAACTTCGAAAACAACATAAGGCAGGGTCGTTTTCAATTATCGGTAAATTAAGACAGACAGGTATGAGTCAGAAACGCAGGTTTTGATGGTTTCGATTTACACACCAGGTACGGAGGTAAGGAAGCGAAATACGTGATGAAATATTTTTTCCTCTACGGTAAGTGAATAGGTCACGGTTTGAGACTGCCATTCCTGGTGTCACTTGGTCAAAGTATGTATACTTGCATGTGTGCCAGGTTACCCCTTATTTATACAACAAATCAAGTGAATAACAGAAAGGAATTCTGTAAAGGGGGAGAAGATATTTGTGGTACTTATAAGCCTGTAATTTGTTTGGCTGAACTCCAAACGCCTCCTTTAATCACATAAGCCTTTTCAAATTCACGCCATGCCGGCCGTGCCTGCTGAATAAAAATTATCCGCGGGTAGTAAAGTCTGCCGTCAGACGGCGATACAACGAAATATCCGTAACTGTGGGGCGTTGTTTCGACTACTGCCCAAGGATTTGAAAATCGTTCATTTCCTTAGCAGAAATGAAAGTGCGCCTTGAAATTTTGTTTTAACTTACCATCGACTATTTTGCCTTTTGTTTGGCGACGATATGAAAATATAAACGGTTGATGTTTTGACAGTGTACACGACTTCGCTTTCGAAGCAGAGTTTCATGTTTGATTAATGGTTAACCGTCCGATGTTGTTAAATAAGTTATCTCGTATGCGTCCATACATATTCTGCTGGCCTATTCTTAGGGAGAGTTGATTTTATGCTACATCCTATTTCAGAGGAAGTATTCACAGGGATTCAAACGTGTGCTTCATTATTAAAAATTTTCGAGTTTCAACGGGTTAAAAAGTTTTTAGACGAATACACGGAGGATTACAGTATTTTGTACGTGTATGGTCCAAGCAAAAAATCATGTGATGGCGTTTGAATTATGTTATCATTGATGTGATTACCGCTGAGTCGACGTGGTAGACGGTGTACCAATGTATAAAGTATGAGCGACGTATGGGCAGAAGCCTCGGGTTACAGTGTTTTCAGCATGTTGAGTTCACATACTTCCCATTGCACTGTTCTCGCAATGCATGCTCAGCAAACACATGACCGACTCCGAGGTATTGGCCAACATCTGGTCAGCAGTCGGCCACACAGTAAGCGAATCGGAATGGAATAAAGAATCATGAACAACATGCTCAGTTCGGTTGTTAGACGTACATGAGAAAAACTTTCAAGTATATTCTTATGTTGTAACCATATCATTGTTTGGAATCTTGATTACCGTCATTTTGTGCACGTTTGTTTTAATGGATGTCTTTGACAGACGCGCGTTCGCAGTTGCAATCTGTCGCCACTTACAGTTTTCTTAAAAGTCTTGTAAACGTGTTATCTGTATTGCATGTTTTCCGCTTGGTTGAAGTAGGCTTATTAGCGTTCATTCACTTACACGTAAAACACGGAAACTGCGGGGATTGTTTTCACTAGTTGTTACAATTAAAATGAGTGCAGTGGAAGGATGGTACAGCAGATTGACTATTATCAGGCGTATCAGACGTGAAAGGAATAAGGTACGCGCGCTGGGCGAGAAGTATGCATCGTGTTGGGTTGAAGAAGACAGCATAAGACCGACAACCTCAGTGCAGCCTGCAGGTTAGACATTGCATATCTTATCAATGTTTTACTGCGGACATGTCTAACGAACCTACTGCAAGTGGTTCGGCTGTCGCACCTGTTGCTCTGAGCACCACATCAGGTGCTGAATTAAGCGTTGTCGACACTCTCACTCCCAGTTGTAAATTCATCCTTTCTACACTCATTGCTGTCGCAATCAGTCAGTCGCCCGTAATACCTAGTATTTCCTGTGCCATCCGATTGTTTGCGATCTACTCAAAATCGGTTACGCACAATCCACAAAACTCCTCGCAATGTGCACAAGACGGTGCTCACCAGTGGATGTTATGTACACATAGGGATGCCGACCTGTCTGCGGAGCGTTTACCGCCGTCACCTATGTAACCCTATGAAGTGCAACCGTGACATGTCCATGGTACGCCGTAAGTTCTACATTTACTGTGCGCCTCCGGATAATTGTGTTATGATAAACAACAAGCCGTACTGTGTTCACCAAAGGCAGAACGACGCCATTTTCTGTAAGCCCTCCGTACGAGTGCGTGAGTTCTGCTCCCATGTTTTCCCCTCATCAGGCCTTTGCATTTATCGGGCCTCCGGAATATCCACCGCCTTAAAGATAAATTCCTTGTACTCTATCATGTGCAAATGTGTCCTAATCCCCATTGATGACGAAGTTGTCGTCATTCCACTTTCACACACATTCCATTAAACTGCTATTTCTGATTTGGTAGTCACGAGGAACTAATGATATGTCACTGGCGTTAGAAATTCATACCGGAAACGGTTCATAATGATACGTTGAAATTGCAGATGTATGACGTTGTTGAGTTTTTGAAAACGAGGGAGGTTGCGACTGTTAGCCATGCTTGGCTGCTGGGACATGCCATGGTTGCCTGGCCAACAATGAAACAGTCGGAGGCCATGAAATTTTTATTAACCCGTGCATTGCCACCTGTGGGTAAATTTGAGTTACATAAAGTTTGCACTTTGAAGAACACGGGTAAGTTCAATTACGTCGTTTCATTGTGGTGAAGGAGAACTATGAAGAGACATGAGTATACGATTATACAATTACCCATTGGAGTTGAAGAGCAGTATCCACCACTTCGGCAAACGGTGGTTTCAGGAGGCCAAAGATCGCAATGGAGGTCGCACGGCGCGCAGAGTTACCAGAGATACGATTTTACAGGTAATTTGCCATGTTATCTCGTAATGTTCTCTTATCAGATTGCTCCTGCCAGTGGGTCAGCGAAAGAAACCATGGACCTGGACGAGTGAAAACAAGAAAGCTTTAGCTATCATATACACAATATACTTATATGTTTCCCACATTGTTGTTCATGCTCTTGTTGCGATGCGGCGGTGACTGACGCGTGTTCTCCATGTGGCGCGGTTTGCGCGGAGAATAAGAAGGTTTGGTCCGCTAAATTACAGGGTTTAGGGTACGGTAACCCGGGCGCGTTATATGCAGAGGTTTCAGTCGTTAGGCTGGTAGGCGTAGGCTGGGTTGGCAATCAGGAATATCGTTGCAGGTTCCGTTTTACTCAATGTTATCTGTAGAAGGTGAGCTCACAAATTTTTTGGCCGACTGCTTGTCTGGCCAGGCCGGAGTCGTTACGACTCCGGCGTGTGGTGCAGGCCAACTCCGGTGCGACTCCTGGCCAGACGAGAGACAAATCCGGGCCGACTCCGGTTTGTTTGCTGGGTGCTGTCAATCACAGTTCGAGGTCATTGGGAGAAAATTCAGCCTGGTTGTTAGCTTTTTTGCATCGAAGTGCAACCACGACACAACTGCCCTTCTGAACGGTGCGCAGCCAACAAATCGTCGGCTTACCCGACTCCAGACATCTGTTCAGGTGCAACGTTCCAGGTGCTGAGTTAAAGCAGCATGCTGCGGACGTTTATGGCAAGTATATAACGAAGATGGGCATTTGCGACATTCGTTGCTGGTTGAAATCTACAACGATAAGTAAGTGAGTTCGTGCACGTTATTGTTTCAGAAGATCTGCTTCAAATTCTGGGACGCACAGAAAGAAACGGCATGGTGCGTGGCACGAAAGAAAACAATAATAGATACACGCACATGTATCGTGCGGAAACAGCAAGTGCAATTGTTCATCCGTTTTCCCGATGCGGTAAAAGTCGATGCCACGCGCGGAACCAATTGCCACAAGGTGTTTTTCCGCTAGTTCACATTTGCGGTTGTAGCTTGGAGCTACATCAATTTCTGGTTACAGACAGAATGGGCCATAGACTACCCGTGATGTGTGCCTGTGACCGGAGCGAAATGTACGTTGTCTTGCGTCAGTTGTTTGAAACATTTCGTGATTTGATAAAGGACTATACAGCTATCGAAATGTTTGTGATGGACAGAATGACGTCCCAATTTGCGAGCAGCACGAGTCGTCTTTGGTGTGGCGTAATGTTACGCTGTTACCGTATTCGCGATACCATGAGGCGATGCGTGGGTTATATTAGCCAGTTAGACGAATTTATTTAGAGGCCGACATTTGTTTCATCGCATGGCTACTTGTGATATGTTGGAAGAAAGAGTAAACACTTTTGTCCATTTATGGTGGAGGTTGAATCGATACGTTGCAAAAATCAGACGAACAGACCCATGACTTATGGACTACCTTATGTGCAGTTGGTTTTATCTAGAGCCTAGGTGAGCCATTCATGCACACTCAAATTTTGTTAACTTCGAACGTGGAACAAACAATCTTCCGAGGAATGCTAGTGGAGAACCGCGCTCACCCAGGAGATCAGTTGTCCCCAGTCACCAGTGAAGTTTGATCCCAAACGGATTGGCTAATGCGGGAGTTTGAGATGCGGTGTACCCATGGTTGTGATTATCGTGAGGTCGTTCACGCCGACTTGTACATAAAAAATTGTACTCGGTTGGCTAACAACGTTCGCCAATCAATTGATTTCGAAGCATATTAATGGGCGTCTCCTGCTACACTTTAAACTACTGGATGGGTTCAAGACAATCGCGCCTTATGTGATATTAATTGGCAGTTTCCAGTGAGCCAGGAGAGCATACAGTACACAGTGAACATCATTGCCGGCACGTACGGATGCAATTACCACAGACATATGTGGTTACCATGCATTCCTACGCTGTCCGTCTTCAAAAAGTGCTTTTATCCATACAACGGGTTGTTGTCAACTGAGACCGCGTATTTTCTAGATCGCTTTGCAATCCTAAGACGGTGGCTATTGAATCTAATTTGCCTATAAACATCATGTTTCACCAAGTGGTTATTGTAGCCGGTGATGATTCATTTCAGTCGGATTACAAAATACCGCATCAGCGGTTGGCCAGGCTGCAGGACGTAAATCCAAGGACAGGAAGCCGAATTTTCAAGGCTACCATAACTTCCATGCACCGGCTCACTCAGAAAGCCAAGACGACCTCACCTCGTTCCTTTCTACAACGCGAAGCAATCAAGATGGGAGAAAAATGTTCACATACGGGTGCCTTCTGAATGTAGTGGTGACCCCGTTGGCGTGACTAACCGTCGGTGCGATAGCGGCCAGCTATTTCTCCATTTAGATTGCATAAATTAAGCTGATATATCACAATACTTATTCAGCAGTGGGCACTTGCAACACCTAACTATGTACATCGAGATGCCATTAACTATGCGGCTGCGGTTGCATTCATCTCCAAAAGTATGCAGCCTTTGATGCTGAAACTTAAAAAGAAACCCTGTTTACCACTGCTAATTACTGATGATCCGGCTACGTCTGGAGAAGAGGTTCGTGTTTTTTTACCACCGCAAGCGAGTTCGAGTGGAACTATTGTTAAACTATGCCACGGACATCACTGGTTTCGGTGAGCAATGCCACAAACATCATATTATATAACGCCATCCTTTAGAACTTCACACCTAGCAAGAAGAGGACTTCTACTGCAACAGAACCGAGGGCATGGGGGTTGCAGCAAATGGGTTGCAATGTTAGGGATAATGATGTACGTCTGATAGTAAAATTCCCAAACCCTCATTTTATTTACACTACACTTCGTGGGTGGTGACTGCAGTGTGAACCCAGGCTGATTATCGAGCATTGACACAGTGTGCCAAACCAGAAGGCTTCATGGGGAAACCTGCTCCCCTTCCTGTTCGACCATCTTACTTTTTGAGAAACATATTAGGTCTTGCTTAATAGGGGTTCACTTCAAGTCATAAACTCATTGACTTTCTGGCTACCGCATTGGAAAACCGGCTCATACCCGGAAGCAGTGAGCAGCACAAAGAGCAAACGGGCCACGCCGACCTAGGCTCGCATTATGGCTGCAAATCTCCAGTTGTGGCCCCATTCACATGACCACGGAGCCGCTAGACTTGTGTCATAGCCAGTTTCATGTGGTGATGATAATACAACCTCATATTTATTCCAACCATCAGCACTTATTAAATGGATTAACAAATGCACGTGCTAACGAAGAGCGATTTACAACTTATATTGAGCGCGGCGTTATCCATCACTTATTATTTCCCTCTATCGACCAAATTACAAATTTCAACTATCTCCTCAACCTATTTCGCCAGCAACTTATCCCAAGTTCTCAGCATTATTAATAAAAATCTTGCACATATAAAAACAAAACCATTTCCTATAGCAAAATGGACATATTTAATGGTTTCTGTATCCGGCCAGACACCGTTCAGATGATATTACAGACTCACACGTTAACGATCTACCAATCTGAACACTTACTACTTGCGGATAGTTTTCTGTTGCCTGCTGCTTGCGAGTTTTGCAAGAAATGTGATTATTCCTGATCAGTACCACAATAACTCTGAGGTTAGTGAAATGTGCGACTTTCACCCGCAGAGCTCAATCGTACCGCAAAAGAACCCTTGGAAAATGTCTACGCGTGCCAACGTTCTCCATACACTACGGCGTCCATACCAAAACATATCACAGCCACTATCTGGAGATAATTCAAAACTTGATGACAACAGAACAAATGAATTCAGGTGTACCGGACTACTCAACAGTAACTGGTGTGAAGGATTCAGAAGACGAAATTCCCAGCGCCAGCGTTCTGAATCTCCTACGGGCCTGGACAATTTCTAGAGATATTCTTAAAGTGCAGGTAACGCGTCTTTCATACAGTTTCAAGAAAAGAATGCCGGAGTTACTCAGTGCTGCGCGAACGTTGCTGTCGACGCCCAGAAGTTCGCCTACAGGTGACGCTTATCCAGACGGCTATGCTTGTTTAGGGTTGATTAATGACATTGTGAATGTTGTTCTAAACAAACGGCTAAAGCATGTAACGTCTGTGGGATCCAGATTAATCTGGATGGTTTGTCACCGACGACTGGAGAAAAGTTCACAATATGGCCTGTGCTTTGTCACCTGAACGAGACGACTGTAGCTGAGCAATTTGAAATTGGTGTTTATGTAGGAAGAAACAAAAAGGAAGACGCTAACTTATGTCTTTTGGAGGTATTGCAAGAATTGCATGATATGCTATGCAATGGCATAATGATTAACAACGTTCCGGTTACGGTCAGCTTAAAAGCGGCGATCTGTGATACATCAGCCCGCTCATATATCAAACAAGTACTTGGGCACGGTGTCCACTACGGCTGTGTTGAGTGTTATCAGCAAGGAGTGTACTGCAAATGGAAAGTAGCGTGCACCTCGATGCAGTGTATATTTTTCATTCAAATTCAGATAAGTATACTTGATGACCCTTCGAAGCATACCGCTTCTCCAGAGCACGTTGGAGTGTGCTATAGTGCAGACAAATTGGAGAATCGTTCCGTTTGGTGCGCAATAGTGATGTAGATTCACCTAGGGTTATGGAAAGAATGGTGGAAGGCTTCTCACGGAAGTCATCTACAGATTAAAATGGGTGAAGACCACCCAGGGCCGCGTTTCCAGCTAGCCACATGGTTTTTCCACATCCTTCTAACGAAAGTTTTTCGGATTATTAGCCGTTGAGTTGACCAGATTAGTGCTGCAAATGAAGTCGAATAAAACGATTACGTGATCACTTAGTCTGGATGAAGCGGTGACCGAAACGTGGTCAACCATCAACCTTTCGTTAGTGAATAAATAAACGAGTCGCGACGGATTATGGCCAGTGCACCAACACGTGGAGCCAGAGGTGTGTTCCGTTAAGCCCAATGCTTCAATTATGTGGAGCAAATCGTGTAAACATCATCATCATCTTCATAGACTGCAATACTTCAGTGGTTGACACTAATGCTTAACTGCCACACAACCATGAAGAAAAATCAAAACTTATATAGGAAGGGAGAGAAGAAAAAGGAAAGGGACGGAAAGGTACCTAACTACTGAAAAAGACTACGTCCATATTCAACCATTCAAAATCAAGGTGCCTACACCTTGCAAACAAACAACCGAGTTGCAAGTGAGAGTAAGGCGTCATCAGCGAGGCAGCTTCCTTACGGTTTTCACTGCCCCGCGTCGTCAAATGCACTCACTTCACAGACAACTCGGACAAACAACGACAACATTCACGCCACTAGGCTCGATTAGCCGCCATCTCACCTAGAGTCTCCAGCCACCAACTCTGTGAGTCGCGTGGACCCCAGCCCGGGAGACGAACATGACCCACAGTGGTCAATCCCTTGGTGAACGACTTCATTTCCCACACCAGATCATTATCTGTCCACCTCGCACCTCGCATTAGTCGGTCGCAGTGTCAGCGAACAGTGCTCGGTGTGGAAGACGACTAGCTGGCATCCTTAATACATGGCCCAACCATCTAAGCCTGTGCAAACGTAGGGATTGAAAAAAAGAACTCGTTTGGCAACCACTACCAAACACGCGCTTCCTAACCTTCTCGTTACTTACACACTGGTGCCACCCAACACGAGCGATTGAACGCAGACATCGGTGGTCAGATACTTGAAGATGGTTCACGTCTTATACCCTGAACGGCCAGGTTTCGCTGCCGTAAAGTACTACGGCCTTCGCCGTTGTCTTATATACGCCACCTTTAGGCTTCAGAGAAATACCCCTCTGTCGCCAGAGATGCCCCAGATTAGCGAATATCGCCCTAGCCTTAGAGATGTGCGCTTCTATTTCGTTCCCCACACCTCCGCCGCCGCCCCCGATGCAGATTCCCAGGTATACAAACCGGTCAACAATCTCCATAACTACATTGTCCAGCATCAAATCTACGTATTCATAGCAATCATGCAGAAGCGCTTTGCATTTTGATGCTGCAAGGCGCATTCAGAAGTATTTGTCAGAACGCGAAATTGCGTCTAGCATCGCTTGTGCTGATTGAAAGTTGTCAAGCAGCAACACCTTGTCGTCAGCATACTCAAGATTAGTCAGTCTTTCACCAGGTAGGAGGTACACGCTGGCATCTTGTGAGTGTCGGAGACAATCCTCCATTATTTCGTCTATGATGGAATTAACCAAGAATGTTGACAGGGGACAGCCTTAAGATACGCCACTCATGGTGCTGAAACTGTCAGACAGAGTTCTAAAGAGCTGTTCATGAGTAAGCAGGAAGGTCAGTCTCAAGTAGATTGGAGTTGCCTGTTGAGGGAACATAAGAAAATCCTAGGGTGAATGAAACGTCTATCCAGATGGTATAAGTTATTTTGAATTATCCGAAGATGGAAGGCGATACAGCACCTATACTAGCCGCCGATCGGAACCACTTCAATGAATCGAGCACTCGATTGTTTCCTGAATCGCAGCACATGCTGGAGTGTTGTAGGGGGAGGCGTGAAATGAAGCGGGGATACATAGAGCCAATCCCCCTTTGTCCTCAGTTTTGGTCGGGCAGAAAATTGTCATATTTTCTTAAGCGAGCTCGAAACCTAGGTGGGAACTGCTAAACCATGACCCTGTTACAGCAGCAAACCGGGGCTTTGCGAGAGAACAGAGTTCGCACAGCTCTGTCATTGTATTCACTAAATTAAGCACAGTTGTATACATGCACTCTACTGAGTTAACAGTAAACGAATGAACGTTATCATGAGATTGTGAATCGGTAAGCACATCGAACGCGCAACTATGACAGAGGTCGTCGACTCCCGTGGAAGCCAGCTGTAGTTAGTATTTAGAGTTATTGAATCTTCAATAAGCACCACCTAGCGACCGGCACAAGTACGTCGATTGGCCTTTAATAAAACTCGTTCGTTTTTAGGACGATCGGGGTGGGACGAAATCCCTCTGGGGATAAGAAGACGCCGATGGCAGAAACGCTCAAATATGTGCTTTGCTATCTCAAGCGAAGTGACAGTAATGTTGTAGAGTCGTGGTGAAGATTCACCCGACTCCGTCTTAGGCCGCAGGATGCGGTGAATACACTGCACTTGAAAGTCGGTAGGCTCAAGTAGAGTTGACAGAAATCGCCACTGGTTCCTGTTGTGTTCCAGGTAGTAGGTGGAATTGGCGACAGCGCTAATGAAACAGTGCCAGGGCAGTCAGCCATTTGAGTATTCTTTCTGAGGGGTTTTAAGACTTGGTAAACAGCCCATGATGAGTCAGCATAAACCCGGGACTCAGAATCGTTCAACAGGTTATTTGCCGCTGGAAGAACGCCATCAGTCAAGTTGGATGGTGAAGACATGACGCCTGCTAACCGAGGTTTGTCGGCACGTGGCTAGTCCAGAGTCTTTGCTAGAGTGATAAGGCTTGGGACACGCAGATTTGTTCTCATCTCAGTGTAGCCTTCTCCAGAGCTCACAATCGTGCTTGTCGCAGAGTTTTGAACAGACAGCGGCATACTTCAGAGGGTTCTGAACTACTGCAGAATTCTCTGGAACACAGAAGCTGAATAGAGGTGCTAGCATCCCTATGGGATTTCGTCGACCTCACGCCATCATTAATGCAACTTTTCTGAGCAGCAAGACCGAGATTCTTAGATAGCGTACAGCGGAGGATCTCAGAGTTCTGTCGTGTTTTCTTGCACGCAGTTGGCTAGTAGTAGATGTGATTGTACTTGGAGCAGCCAGGGTGACCCTGTTTCACCTTGCTCTCGGAGCAACTGACGCATTTGATACTGTGTCTGTAACACTCACGCTACATGCTCTGCTGACTATAGCCAGTGGATCAGGGTACGTTACATTCACTGCGTATGGTGAAGTGTTGACTGCAAAAACCGGAGACCTACTTAACGGTACTGCAACAGAAGAAACAAGGTGGATGCACTCCAGCTGTGTTGTTGTCAGAAATTCTTTAGTCCTGTTTGGTATGCCGAGATATGATTGTGAAGCCATATGCGGTCCTCGGGCGGACAAACTCTACACAAGATCCAGAGTGTGGTCTTTTCACCATCGCTGATGAGTGCAAATGTAAGCCTGGGAAAACCAAGCGAATGGGGACCAGTTAATTCTTAAGCCCACAAGTGTTATAATAATAATGGTATATTTCTCGACGCGGTTGTGAGAAGCACACTCAGAGGAGCGTGATCAACGCAGTGATTTCTAGCATATACATAATTGAACACCAAAATTGATAATTGTACAACGAGTCAGCTATGTGAGTAGAGCGACCAAACAGACAAAACTAGACATTATATGGAGGGAAAATTCAAGTCTAGGCAGGGAACTTCGAGCTTCATGTTTCTGAGAAGACAGTGCTTGGGGTCTGCACGATTCGATAAAATAATTGATTTGTTATATCAATTTGGACTCCACATGGTGATCGCTGGCCTGATGCTCAAGGTTGTGCCAAAAAAGCGGTGGTCGGAGGATGAGGAGGCTGTATTGGCGAAGAATTTGTCCATTATTCCATGTAGATAGTCCTGAAAAAAGTGCGGAAAATTATTTCATGATGTAAGCGAGGTGGGAACGCATATGCTTTCGCGAGGAATGCATGGATTCTCGACCGGACGTCAATCTTCGCTCAAATTTTTAAGAATTTCGAGGAGCTCGCGATATGCAAAACCACTGTGGAATTTTGAGAGTCCGGGCGGAGTGGGATGTTATCTCGCACGGGATGTATCAGTGAAACCAAGAATGGAGAGAGGAATTATGCGATAAACGGGATAACGTGAAACTAACTATGTGAGCTATGACGAACAATGGAACATGTGATATTCTGACATAACCTCCTATGTGACGTTACTAGCATTGTGTTGATTGATGAAATATATACCACATGCAGACAGATGCTATTGAATAACGCGAAAGGAGATCGATTATAGGCTATTTCTAGTGTACGATTATTGCCGAATTTAGATGTCCATTATCTTTGTACAGACGGTATATATATAATGAGAAGAATGTTTGACAACACCGAGAGGTTTTCGGGTGGTATATCAGGGGAGGAAAAGAAAGGGTTGCAGCCCGAGGTTATTATGCAATCATGAGACAAAAAGATTGAGTTTTTTGACGATTTTAGGATGTCCAGCTTTTGCATGGTGGTTTACAACTCAGACACACAAGCTATCAACAAGTATGGGGTAAGAGTGTGCCAGGTTGTTTGGGTTGTTACTAACGGGCATGTATATTGACACCTATACGTGTTGACTATAGACATGTTATCATGTTCACTGGCAAGTCTGAAAGTACAAGGTCTATCCTGGAAGCCGTAGTTTCGATAGTTTCGAGAGATGCATGACTTAACATCACGCAAAACAGGGGTTTTTCGTCAGCTGTTGTTGGGTCCGTTTTCGAAGACAACGTCCTCAGACAAGTAGAGCTTGAAAATGGACGTGACGTTCGTCATTGTTAAGAAGGGTTCTAAGTTTTGTTTGAATTGATGTATACTCTTACTGGACCTAATTGCATACGGAAGTGTGTTCCAAGTGTAGGAATATTTTACTAGGGAAAAATTTGAACGCAGTTTTTTCCGAGATTTAAGAGCTGCCAAAGTGAAGTCCTTGTTTCTGAGGTTATACTTTGACCTGTGTTGTGAGCTAGTCGCGAAGCTGACGGTGAATTTACTGCCATAGACCAAACTATACATCAGTGAAAGGTTGAGCTTGAGTCGCCGTAACCAGAGAGGATCGAGTACAATCGTCCGGCAGCGTTCTCTGTAGCTCAGAGAAGATGGATAACCCAATAAGCTTTTCGTGAATGCACGTTGGAGGCTTTCCAGAGTTAGCCTATCAGACTTGCGCAGGTGGTCATATATGAACGTGCAGTACTCAAACTGGGGTCGTACGCATGGTTTATAAGGGTGTAACCGTGCAGCAGGTAGGAAGAATGAGTGTTTAATGTAACCTATCGTCTGTCTGGTTTTGGCGACTATGAAAGATATATGTTCTGCGAAGTTGAATGAGTTTGAGTAGCACATTCCCAGGTCACGTACTGAGTTGGCGGTAATATGCTGTGACCGTCCAGCTTTATAGAGCCATCTGGTACGTGACAAACTTGCACAACGATAGTGGATTTATTGGCTGAAAATTTCATCGGCCAAGTTTGACACCAAATCTCCAATGACATGAGGTCATTCCGTATATTTTCTAAACATGCATTATGATTGCCAGGATGGTAGCTGTATACAAGTTTGATATTGTCAGCGAATAGGAAAAGCTTGCCATGCTTGATAACTTGACATATATCGTTTATATATATGAGAAAGATTAACGGTCCCAGAACGCTTCCTTGTATCACACCGCTAGTAACTGGTCTGGGCGTCGAGCTATTGTCTCTTATTTTCATTGTTTGTGTGCGGCCTGTAAGGTATGACGAAAACCAGCTAAGCAATGAGCCACGTATTCTACAGGATGCTATTCTGAGCAGGAGACGCTTATGAGGCACACGATCGAAAGCCTTCGCCATGTCAAACAGTATAATGATAATCGCCTCACCGGCGTCAGTAGATTCTGTCACATGGTTAAGAAACTCCAGCTGGCATGTCATGCAAGAAAGCTTGTTGAGAAACCCATGCTGGGAATAGTTTATAAGGTTTCGTGATAACAAGAATTTGACCATGCGACATTCTATTATCCTTTCCAACACCCTAGAACAAATTGAGGTATGGTTAATGGGACGATAATTGCTGACTTCATGTCGAGAGCTACTTTTATAGCAGGGCTTAATTGTAGAGCTTTTCTGCTGAAGAGGGAAGAAACCTGATGTTGGAGAAAGTGTATAAATATTGAACAGAAGTAGAGGGATGTCTACCCTTCCCTATTTTAGAGCAACAGGGTAAATGCTGTCAGGACCAGGTAAGTGAGAAGGTTTGATAATAGCTAACTGAGAGCGTATGAGCCGTGCATCAACAGGAATATGGCTTAGGAACGTACTTGTACTTACAGAGGAGGTGGGGGCAGTAAATGATCTTCGATGTTGAAGAAAGCAGCGAAATATGAATTAAAAACCTCACAGATTGTTAGAGCATCATCTACAGTGGTTTTGTCCTGCAGTGTCACTACTGAGATGGCAGGGTCTCTCCCATTATTCCTGCCTCTCATTAACTGCATCAACTGCGAGCTATTATCTGTGCTCTTAAGCGCACGTTCTTCTTTACTCATGCGGAGCATTTTGGTTCTATATTCAATTGCATTGAACATTTTATGCATTTGCATGATGAGAGAGAAGTCGCATGTTTTTCGGTACCGTGATTTAAGACTTTTGAGCTTGCCTTGCTCATTTGGAGTGATACTCATGCCGTTACCGTACACCTTACGGTGTTTTGACTTTTGCTGAGCTAAGATGTTCATGCAATACCTGAAGTGTTCATTAAATGCCTCGGTTGCAATACTAGGATCGGAGGTAAGAAAGAACTTGTTCCATTTTAGAGATCTCAGCAGTGTGGCGAACACGTTCCAGTCGACGAATTTAGTTTGACGGTAGTGTATGACGGTCGACTTTTCAACAGCTTTTAAGTCGAACGTTAAGTTCACTATGTTATGATCACTTCTTGGAAATTGTTCCAAGACGGATACAGTGGCAGAATAGATGTTTAAGGTAAGGAGGTAATGAAGTACCAACCAACAGACTCAGGGAGAAATTCAAAATCACAGTTTCCGAAAATCAACCATTCAGGATGGTTTCTACTGCTGCTGACCACCTACCGGGGTCAGAGTAGAACCGAACAAAGCATCACTCTTCTGCTGTCAGAAGTCAGGTATCCCAAACCGCTCAGCGACCACGGCCGTTTTATATGTGTCCACTGGCCGTACCCTTAGTGTCTCCTGACTGTTCCATGACAATTCCAACTATGCGGTTTCAAGTCATTCATAGGACACCCAGAGGGAAACTCGCCGCGGCTCCCATGTGGTGTTGTAACCAGATTCCTTCTTTTCCACCGCCTGCGTACGTTTAGTCCCAGGGTTAGTGCGCATGAAAGCTAATAAACCTCTGCGGCTTATACATCATGACCGTTCTCTGAGAACAAACGGTTGCCTCCCAAATGTTCCTGGCGAGCATACAACCGTGGAATGAGACCGCACTAAAAGAAGGAATACGGTGTTCAACTGTCATTATTGTGTGCTAGTGCATAACCCATTTTTATCATTTGATTACTGACATTTGCGTACTATTTGGGGTATTTTGTCATGTTTACTTGCTTTGAGACCTTTTGAACATAACCCATTGATAAGAGTTGAATATCATATAGTGAGACCCGCTAAGTCAGCCAATTTTCAGAAATTGCCAGTCATCATCATCATCACCCCTGAGCAAAAAATGCATGCTGGCGGTAAAGAAAAGTGTAAAATCTTCAGATTGTTCAGTCAACACCCGCCCCACCCCTGTTATCGCAAGGAAGATCAAGGTCGCTGCTAAAACAGCAGACTCAGCGGCAAATCTTAGCACATCACACGAGAGTAACAACACTAAAATATGTTCAGTTTCCATAACCAATGTATTCGTAGATCGGGCTAAAAGAAATGAGGGAATTAGAGGCTGAAATAGTGAAACTACACAGTATAAACGAGGTGTTTGCCGAAATTTTGCACAAACTAGATCCGCTATTGTGCATTATAAATGCCTCAAGTAACATCCGCCATCAGACCACCCCTAGTCACAAATACCTAGTGGCAGCGGGAACGCTTACTGATAGTATGACTACGGAATTGCGCAAGCGGTTACACTGTGCATGCAAAGTGGTGGTGTTTAACGTACCTGACAGAATACCTCTGTTGTCGGTGAAAAAGATCTTATTCAAAGCCAATAAAATGGAAGAACAAGAGTACAACTGTTTGAGACTTTGCAAGAAAGTACAGCAGGAGCACTGTCCATTGTTGCTACAGTTCACAAGTGAACTTGTAGCAAACGAATTTGTCAGACGACAAGAGCAAATCAGGCGTGACACAAATTTCAAGTCCACAAAAGTATTCGGTGACAAGACGCCACTCCAAAAGGAAATATTGCAAGCCAATATGTCCCGAGAAAAAAACAGTCAACAGTCTTATTTATCTGACTGCAGATCTCGACTGCTTTATGACTTTTCTGAACGCGCGAGTTACAGCTGGAAACGCCGTTGCGTCGCCGGTCCAGGCGAACACTGAAAAACAAACCACGTCTAGCTTTGATAGCGACATTCGCGTTCAAGTTTCCGCAACGGAACTCACGGCTATTGCTAAAAACACATGCCCTAGTGCTCAACGTCTCCCTCTGTCAACCGAGGCCATGACTAGAAAAGTTCCCACACCTAAGGCATCCATATTGACTCAGAACACTGAAAGAAGCAGCTTAAATGCTCATGATAATGACGCGGCTGCGCTAGCAGGGCTATCCACTTCTTATCAGGGGAATTACTCTCCGTTATGTGGAGTAGTCGGAAATACAAACGGCAAGTCCAAAACACTTGAACAATGCTCTAAATCAGCAGTAAGACCTGTAAAGTGTTTACAAGAGCACAGTATTTCGGATTTGCAATATAAGAGTAAACCAAAAGAACCTCAAGCGTCATGAATCTGGTTTTAAAAACCACATTCCAAGAAGCAACTCTTCGTGTGTAAAACCGCACAATTTGTCTCCCACAGCTTCCAGATCAGCTTCGTAGTAACTCATCCTCCTACCCAGAATAGGAGTGCTACTAGGAACCAAGTTCCCAATATGCATATCCCAGCAAGTACGTCAGCAACTTACTATGTCAACAACAAAAAGGTATGCCAAATCAGTCCTTTTTAGTGCACCCACTATATTTCGCCAACCGCCACCTGGCCCACCTCCCCAAGTCCCACTCTGCCATCTCTCCATAATGGCACTCTTCCAGCACTTCCTATCATGGAGCCAAACTTTTACGACATCTGCTCGAATGTGAGCAGAAACTTGGTACATTCCTTAGATCAGGCCTTTCTATTTGGTATTTCGCAACCCACTGCCTCATCTGTCATGAAGTTCTTTAGCAATTTGTCTGCTGTATCTGTTAAAAAGAATTTCGTAAGTTTATTGCTAATGAACAGAAGGTCGTTGGTTAGTAAGATGCACACTTTCAAACCCTTTGTCTTTCTATCTAATCCCCATATCATTCTCGTAACTGAGACGTGGTGCTCTCCTGGCACCCCTGACATTCAGATGAGCATCGTAGGATATCACATATTTCGTAGGGATCGTCTCACAGGACGAGGAGGCTAATGCATCATTTACTTAAAAGAGCAATTTCCCGCAGTCACGCTTGATGAGTCTATAATTCATAAACTCGAAGACTCGTTACGGTTATTGGTCTCTATTTGTTCTCGCGAGCTACTTATAGCATGCATCTACAGACCGCCTATTGCTGCGAGTAATGATTTGACTGACCTTATGGAGATAATGAATCGTGTCTAACATGCTTCGTTAACACAAACTAGTAGGCGGTGACTTTAACATACCCAATATCTCCTGGACCTCACTCTCTGCTCCAGCAAGACAGGCCGAATTCCTTTCGTGCATTCAGCTGACAGGTTAAAACCAGCATGCCGTAACGCCCACCAGAAAGGGGCATATTTTGGATCTCATATTTACCACAGGTATTTCGTCTGTAGAGATATCTGTTCCACAACATTTCCCGGAAAGCGACCATAATGTCGTCAAATGTCTGTTCGATTTCAATATGGCTACCAAACCGACATTTGTATTCTATCGTCCGATTAGATTCATCGATTGGAACGCCTTTTTCTCCCCACTAATATCCTTGAATTGGAATACTTTCTTTCGCACATCAGACCCAAGCATGGCGGACGGAGAATTTATCAGACATCTAACGTTTTGTATCGACAGTTTGGCCCCCATTGAATCAAAACGTGTTGGCTCGTATGTACAAGGCAAAATCTTTACTGAGAAGGAGACTGACAGACTTGAAATACTTAAGCTGAAGTACGGAAGAACACTAGAATTTTCCCTGGTGATACAAATGAGCAAAATGTTCGAGGAGGTAGAACGTAAGACGCAACTCCGTCAAATGAACGAAGAGAAATTCGCTCTCCGTAGTGAGCAGAGATGCACGAAACTAGTGCGACTATTGAGACGGAGAAATTCCATGAGGGACCCTGCTGTATGAACTATTAATCTCAAAGACAAAACAGTTGTCGATGACCCTGTAGTGATGTGCAAAATCTTCAACTCACATATCGCTGCCTCGTTTAGCATAGAAAGCACTTTATTACCTGCTAATATCCCGTCGGAAACAGTTAAAGTTTCCAGTAATGTTCCAATCAACGTTCGTGGTGTTCGTTCACAGTTAGCTATCATAAGGCCCTCAATCCATCCTGGACTAGATGGTATCGCACTAATGGTTGTCAAGCAGGCAGGTAAGGATATACCCACCCTCTTACTCAATTTGTTCAACCCATCACTATTATCCAGTGCCTTCCCTCTTCAGTGGAAAACCTCAATCACTATGTCTCGTCACAAGGGTGGTCCAAGGCAGGACATTAGTAACTATCGTCCCATCAACCACACGTCAATCTGCTCGAGAACGTTTGAAAGGATAATAAAGATGTTCATAATCGAATTCTTAGGGATACAAAACCTCATGAACCCTTCACAGCACGGTTTCCTTGGTAAACGCTCTTGTATGACACGTCGGCTGGAGTTCTTAAACCATATATCGACGTCCGTTGACGCTGGAGATGCGGTAATTATCATACTCTTGGACATGCAAAAGGCTTTTGATCGTGTGCCTCATAAGTGCCTCTTGATCAAAATAGCATCTTTTGGCATACAAGATCCCTCGTGTAGCTAGCTGTCGTCATACCTTGAAGGTCGCACTCAAACAGTTAGAATAGGGGAGCACTACTCAACACCAAAACCAGTGTCTAGTGGGGTTGTCCAAGAAAGCGTTTTGAGTCCGTTTCTCTTTTTAATGTACATAAATGACTTAGGCGACGTTATTACACATGACAAGCCCTTTCTGTTTGCTGACGATATCAAAATTGTTTACACATTCCGCCGGGGCATTCACATCAATTTCTGTCTACAAAATAGACCACAGGACCTAGCGTCATTGCAGTCGTGGTGCAGAATATGGCTGAGGTCGTTCTCAGAGAACAAATCGAACACCACTTATGGTTGTAAATAACCTCCTGGCTGCATCTCACTAAGTGGTACAGTCACATCGGTCAGAGATCTAGGAATACAGTATTCAAACTTCTTCAATTTCTTTGAACAAGTATGCTTCCAGGTAGCAAATACTGAAAGAACAATAGGCTGTATCGAAAGGACGTCCAGTCTACCAACTGCGAAGCTGACGCTCTACAAAATGTGTGCTCGGCCTCAACTCGAGTACTGCACTTTCACTTACTGTCATCTAGGCAAGTCTGATAGGCTTGTGTTAGAAAACATTCAACAATCATTTGCCAAAAGCCTATTAGGATATTCTTCTTCGCTCACCTACAGACAGCGCTGTGAAAAACTCGGTATTGATCCACTCTGGTTGAGTAGACTAAAGTTGAACCTGACGCTGCTGCATAAACTCATATATTCGGATGCGATTACCACAGCGTTTACCGTCCACTTACAACACATCCCTTTATATAGTCTAAGAGATAAGTGTTACATCTTGCCAACCCTGAAATCTTGGGAAAAATACGAGCAAACGTCTTCCTTGCAAAGTATTCCTACATTCAGAATAAACTTTCAAATGACATCCGAGCTAGTAACAACATTCAGCGTTCTAAAAAGGGTTGGGACAGCTATCTTACGTTGAAGAACACAATGTCTCTTCAAACTATCCGTATCACCTGCCCTGCTAGCACACATTAGGGATTATATAGGGATAATTTACGGCACTTTCGAGATGAAATACGCTCGGTATTTGATCGGCGTTAGGATTTGGGATGAATTACGTCAATCTTGGGATAAAATACGGTTGCATTCTTGTGACTAATGAGGGATCAACGAGAATGAACCTGAATAAAATGTTGCGTGATTAATGTCGTTATCATCACTGGTCTCCATAAATGTATTCATATGAGAACCGAGGAGGAAAACTTTCAACTATACGAAATCACTCATTGTACGCATACTCTTTTTTTGTTTAGCTACGCTTCAACGCAAAACGCGTTCAATTTCATCATGTTCGAATTTCTTTTGGTTTATCTTGGTGGGTTCGCAAGTTCGCTACCATTACGTTGCTCCGTTTGAGGATGTATAACAATCAGCAACGTGAACAAAATGTAAGTTCATATTAACAAATGTATATTGCTTCTAGTGGGGTATGGAATTACTGGTTAGTCGTTCCACTGTTTACCTTCACGTCCGCCGTGCCGTGGAAAGTTTCCGCGCCAGCACTTCCAACGCTGGGCCGGAGCTTTTGGAGTGCAATATACTCAGCCTGTTTGTAATTACTTGCTTTATGTAACCTACAATGTTAGATGTTCCCGAGCAAGCAGAACACTGTGAATTGTTACAGGAAACCCGTGACGGCGATGATGCCCAGTCGGTGTTGTCGAACAATATTGTCGACCGGCTTCAAGATCGGGTTGTTTCAAGTAATACTCCCAGAGTGCAAGTCAATCGACCGTTGCAAAATCTGAGAGAAAGATTGCCTGAACTGCCGTCGGATTCAATAACACTGATGGAAACCCAGTGAACTTCGTTGATACGTGCGTGCATCCTGGTGAATATGCACATTTCGGTTTGATTAATGACATTACACAAGCGTTGGAATGTCACCAGTTGCGGGATGTCGTCGCCATTGCAATACACTTGAATATTGGTGGCTTGTCAGTGACCGTTTGTGTCGCAGCCCTTCATTGTTGGCATCTATGGTGGAAATGGCAAACCGCAGGACGTCAACTGTTGTCTTCTTGACGTTGTTGATGAACTGCGTGGTGTGCTATCAGCAGGTATACCGTTTGCGGGGATCAGCGTGAACGTAAACCATAAAGCCATTATCTGTGATACACCCGCTCGTTCGTTTGTTGAACACATACGCAGCCATGGTGCTTATTATGGCTGTGATAAATGTAACTAGAGAGGACTGTACATCAACCGCAAGGTAACGTTTACTCTACATGACGCTTCCACAAGAACCGATGCAACTTTCCGTGCCTCACGTCCAGCGATCGCCTCTTCTTTCTGTTTCCTACCCATTGACATGATGAGTTGTTTCCCAATAGACTACATACAGTCTGTATGTTTAGGTGTGGTGCGTCGCTTGGTCAGCAGCTGGACCTCGGAGTCTGTGTCACAGAACGGTCGCATTTGTTCTGAAACGATTAGCCGAATCAATGCCAGAATGCTGCATTGTCGAACAAGCTGGACTTGTGATTTCCCCCCGCGAATGTCGCGGGCTTCTTCACTTCAAGCAGTGGGAAGCAACGGAATGTAGACAGCTTTAGCTTTATCTAGGCCCTGTTTTCTTGAGGGTTATTTTGGACGATGCTAAGTATAAAAACTTTTTAGTTATTTCTGTAGCTATTTACCTCTTGTCATCCCTCTTTCCATCTAACTTTTCAAGGCTTCTATAAGCAATTGATCAACGTGTTCATGCTCAAGTTTGCACGGTTGTATTGTCAAGGTGAGATGGTGTAAAATGTACATTCACTGGTTCATTTTGCTGACGATGTTTTAATAACCACGGTAACCTGGACCAGTTTTCAGCGTTCGCATTTGAATCGTTTATGTACAAACTGAAATCTACGGTTCACGGCCTCACAAACCTGTTAGTCAGATTTACAGGCGTNAGTCAGATTTACAGGCGTTGGTCTGAACGTTTGTCCGCACCTGATGTGAGTGGTGGTGTTACCTTGCATTCAGATATTGGTATGCCTGTGAACATCCCAGCATTTCGTCACTGCTCACATTTTTCGAAGGATAACGTTTTGTTTACAACTGTTGCTCCCAATAACGTTGTGATCACTGACAACCACCCTTACCGCATTGTGAATATACTTCACCCTGATGCTCCCGATTGTACAATTCGATACAACACCTTTCGGAACCATGCCGGACCTTTGTTTACTCACAGCCTGCCGTCGAAGCATTTGTTTATGTATGTAGTGACTGGACTCAGCAAGGATATTTTGACGGCGTCCGTACCATGAATAATGGCCGTGTTTGCTCTTTCCGCTGGGTGCACGCTTCGTTTGTATGTCTGTTTTACATTCCTGTACGTAACTGTTACCGTATATTTCTCTCATCGTTGTAAATCGTATTGGTTAATGAATGAAACGTTTCCGTTTCAGATTTACTCCGTCGTAGTTTTTGATGACCAATGTGA
>QNGE01005561.1:0-11762 GCA_008508345.1 Paragonimus westermani
GCCGGACGGTGAGTACTGACCAACATTGCCTCGGAGAAAGCAGGCAGCTTCGAGATCTGGTTACGCAACAGAACTTGAAGTGAATTGGCCGGGTCAACAACGTGACTTGTTTTCATGGTGTGCTTTGTGATGGATGAGGTCGCATTTCGTCTCAAGCGTTCTGTTGCCAATGTCTGTCCAGCCATTCTTTGTCGTAGGCACTGATCCGTTCTTCCGATATAGACGTCACCGCAACTGCAAGCAAACTGATAGATTACATGTGAGACAGAGCACTTCGGCAGGCCAACATTACGAATAAGCTGAACGACACTCCTAGTTATGAGTAGCAAGCGCAATTAGGCCGCAGGGAATGTACGAGTTAGAGCAGACTGTAATTTTCGCCTCACGTCAGTTGTGATATGATGGCCTTTTAAAAGTAGGTGGGAAGCACGCTCACGACAATCCTGATCAGTCTCTTCTGCCTATGAACATCAATGAACTTCTCGGAGTATCCGTTTGCGAGCAGCACCTTCCTTAATTTCGCCTCTTTTCCTTGCAAACAGTCGTTGGTGCACATCTCCCGGGCTTTGTGGAACAGGGTTCGTACCAGGCCTCTTTCGNTCTTTTGTATGTAATGAGCGCCGATCATATCGTTAGGCTTGTTTTGGTGCACTGAGCTCAAACTTGGCGAGTGATTAGTCTTGGAAATCAGATGTACTCTCAGCAGGTAGATGCCTTGATATGGCGTCAGGGTCGCTTTGATTGCCTCATCCAGCATCGTACGAAGCTGGGATGCGTGATTGGCGAGTGATTTATCTTTCCAGGTGAACAAGTCGTCGAAGCAGGTCATCGAGTCAGGGACGCTTGATGAGTGGCTAATATCCTGGCTGAAAATGACAGACTAATCAGTTGTAGCTGTTGCGTTGTGCTTGTGGTCACCACAAATGACCATGAGTTTAGTCTTACGCGTGTTGATGTTCAGTCCAGATAGCTCCAGAGCATTAGCGGCAGCTGCAGGCTACTCGGAGTGACGCACCGGTTCCTCGGCCAAGAAGATCAGGTCATCGGCGTAGGTCAAACTGCTGACCAGTTCATCGTGGAACTGGCGGCCAAGCTCCGGTCGAGGTAGAGCCGACATTTCATCCATTGCCATAGAAAATAACGGTGGTTACATTCGGTCACTGTGGCAAATACCAAGCTGACACCGGAGGACAAGGCCTTCGAACGCGACAGAGGCGATTAGATGATAGCCAGCAATGTAGTGTGTTGGAGGTGGAGGAGCACCGGAAACTAGGACAGTTATTTTTTCGGAGAACACTGCAAAGGCAGCATCTTTCTTCAGCTGGTGGTATGTGGGTTAGAGCTGAGGGTAGTTAGCCTTCCGCCTCTGCTTGCTCGTTGTGTGGTTTTCCGCAATGAGACAAGCGTTTCATCGGGTGATCAGCCTCCAGGTTTAGGAAGCGTTTCTGAGGCGTGCATGTTTGCCAGTGACCTTGCCTGCATCACTATGAAAATATCTACATGAAGACCCAGGACACCGGAGGACATAGCCTTCGAACGCGACGGAGGAGATTAGATGAGAGCCAGCAATGTAGTGTGTTGGAGATGGGGGAGCACCGAAAGCTTGGGCTGATCTGATGACCGAAACACACGAAGTAGTATTGGACACTTCGGACATGTCGATAGGGGCCAGACGCAAGATGGAAGACATGATGCATTGGTTCCGGAGCACTGCATGGATAAGAGACAACCATCATGGCGTACGAATGTGAATTGAAGAGTGGTCGGTCGCAAACACGTACTCCAACGGTCGGCCAGTATCTCGTGGGAGAAACGTACCAAGATTGGATATCATTTCTGCTAGCATCAATACTTGATCTTCCTCCGAGACACGATGAGCCGTCTATATTAACCGGCTGTAACCGAAACACCACGTTTGGCTTCCCATCAGTTGAATTTTCCTTGAATAAATTCCACTTGTCCAAACTTCACGGAGTAGCTTTCGCATTACCTGAGCTTCCAGTATCATTTCGATGCAGCTTCAATTCCTTGACTCGTGCTGACTGCAGTGGTATTTGACGTTCTTATGTAACAAACAACGCGCTCGTGTCAGAATGTCTGCTTCAGGGACGTGGATGTTTGGACAGATTCATTGATCATGATGTATTATATCATCAGCCATTAATGTCTGCTTTATTGTCTGTTTATTGGAAGAACAAAAGCAGGTGATATTTATTCGGACAACGTATCAGAACGTTGTGGGTGCGAATGAAGTGCTTCAACGTTGGAATGGGATGCTAGAACAAAACGATGTGTACGATCGTCTACTGCGAGGAGGTATGGTGCGGACCGCTGAGTATGTTGAGGCATGTTTCGTTTATGTAGAAAGCCCGTCTGAAATTTGTTCTTATTTGTCTTTGCTGTGTGCAGTAAACAGTCACGGTCAGCTTTGTACCATGACCGCACATAAAATGTTTGTCCTTCCTTTTAATGACTGAAACTTTCTTCCTTCATTTCGACTAACACGCTCTTACCTGCAACTGCGCCCGAGTGTTCTAATAAGCCAATTCCCCCTATGACTGGTGGCTATTTGCAACGCCGTTCCCGGTTGCTTCATGGACCATCTGACATGGACCATCTGACGATAAAGTTCGATCTTGTAGTGATAACCTGTTCGTGCGTTTGTGGAGTCGTCAGCTACGATGACATTAGATGTACTCGTCGTGACAGCGTGATATTGTGAGCCTACGTCAGAGAAGATGGATTGCAAAAAGAGTTTGAATTTGCTGATTCAGAGACTTTCGACCAGTACAACGAAGAAGATTAGAAATGGTGTGATCAATTGGAAGACGCCAAGCTCGAAATTACATTTGATTACTGACGTCTTCGCGATGGCATATATAACCGATCAGTACCTCTAGGAAATCCAACAGCATATCGATAGATTTTGCAAAATTATGATGAATTAATCGGAAGAAGCTGAACGCACCGCAAAATAGACTATCCTCCAGCCGTGACGAGTTGAATATTCTCACAAAGATATTCGTTGATCGATAAGCACTTGTAAAATTCCGTTCGTTGTGTGCACACAACATCAGAGTTCGTTGTGGTTGGGCAGAGTAAAACGCAGAGTGAACGCACGAATTCACGGATGTGTTTGTGAGTGGACGTGACATACATTATTGTGTATGCGATAGGTCCCACCACTGACCTCTGTAGGTGTGGTCAGGAGCACGCCGCATGTGCCTCTTGTTCGCTGCAACAGTTAGTTTCAGTCGTCTCTTNGGTGTGGTCAGGAGCACGCCGCATGTGCCTCTTGTTCGCTGCAACAGTTAGTTTCAGTCGTCTCTTTGTCTGTCGAATGTAACCGGCATATTAATCACCGCGTTCGATTTCGCAAGCGCAGCCTGTTTGGTCGTTCATAGAAAATGGATCCAAAGGATGCATCACCGGTCGTTCTAAGATATTTTCTAACGGAAATGCAGTCCGGATAGCGTACTCGTAAAGAATGGGGTCTCTTCTGGTCTCCAACTAAGTAGATACGCGCTAAATTGTGTTATCAGTAAATGCGCCTGGATAGTGTTTAGCGGCCAACATTTCATTAATGTGAGAAATCTGTGTTGTTTTGCAGAATTTAGTGATGCTGATCGAAATAGCGCTGTTGACGGATGATTTGATGACTGCTGTCTTCATACCGACTGGATGCGTCGAGCAGAATTTGAGATACTAATCAGAATGGAGTGGTTTGTGGTACGCAGAAACCCGAAATCTCCTTTGCACGTCAACTTTGACCCCCGTTCCTGTGTTAATGTGATTCTAATTGCGACTCTCCTGAGGAAGGCCACCGAGGGTAGTTGAAACGTAGAGGAGTTAAATCTGCTCTCACCGTTGTGCTATTCTCAATCTGTTTATCAATAACACGTCATACACGACGCCCAAAATGCTTGAATTCATTCGCACCAAATTTGGTGCGGACGTCTCACTTCGATCAATATGCTTCTGTAAGCACAGCGAGAATGACCGCTTTCTGCCTGATTCCTGATGCACAAATAGATCACAATTAGTTCAACATCTGTTTCGCTACTATCACTGTCATATCAGTGCTACGAATTAACGGATGCACTGTGTGGGTACAGGCAACAGACAAATGTGAATAGCACAGTACTAAAAGGCATGTCTGAACGCCAGGAAGACAAGGGACCGGAAGCGACTATTGGAACAGTGTGTACGGACTACGGGGCACGTGTGATGGAGGCGATTGACAATGTGCTGCGCCACAATGTGTATGGGTACACGTCAGCCATGCAAACAAATGCACGCATTCGTTGTCCTATGTTTCCACATAAGCTGTTCGGGATTTTTCGCAACAAACAACTTTGCCGTCAAAACAGTCCAAGTTGAGCAGCATCCAAGTGCGTCTGTTTAAAGCACTGCTAAATAGAACAACATTCTCTCAATAGGTTCCGACTGGCTTGGTTTGGCAGTTATATCACCTCCATAACCACTAATTTGCAAGGCACTAAGGGGTGTAAACACAGAGCTGGCGGTTACTGAGGTTGGTTAAGACTACGTCAAACTGTAAACAAGTACCAACCTGAAAAAAGTGTTATGGCCAAGGTAGTTTCAAAGCACGGACGAGACGATTCAGAGCACACAGGGTTAGGTTGCACGAACGGATTCTAATAGATTCAGAAGTGGACATAGTCCCGCGCCTCACTGTCTTCAATTGCGTGACTTCGGCTGGGTAGATTGAGCGACATGCCTCCAGCACGTTGACAGAATGGCGACGATCCGGCCGGGTGGTTAGTATGACGCTGCTGACTAACTCCACTGTTTCGTCGTTGAGTCGGGCTGGGTAGCTTTCACGGACGAGTTCCGATAAGCATCTAGTCGTGCGGCCAATACAACTAGATCCACGGGAATAGTTGAATGAGTAGACACGGAACGAGGCAACAGAAACAGGTACTTTTTTTCTAAGATTGGATGCAAAATCAGACTGGAAGCAAGGTGGGTAATTGGTCTGGGGATGTGAGCTATTTTGTTGGATGTACTTGAGAGGGTGCGCGTGAGAATTTTCCCTGCTGTATCGCCTAGAACAGCACTTTGATATGCACGCCTTTTTTGTTGGACACTCGATTAAGTTGTTGAATGGTTCTGTCCATGAATCATTCCGTTAACACAGTTTGTATGAGTAAATTATGCAGAGGTGCCAATTCCTCAGCAACGATATCATCCATACATATTCTTACTGGTTCGCTCATCAAATAGTGAGTTAGGTGTTTTTTGGGATAGGTGGTGCAAAGACGTTGGACCAAATATACAGACCACTACAAGTCCCCTTCCTGTGTACCGCACGCTGAACTGCACCATCACCAAGCCGGCGCATGCGTACATTAGGGAAAGTTAACCGATCCTTCAGTTCAGCCTCCAACAACAGTCGTAGATTTTAATGGGCGTGGGTGAACCTGGTTAAGATGAAAGTTGGATCCACGTTACTGTCGAGCACGCATAAGATGCCAAGTACGTACCTCTTGGAAAAATCGCATAAACCCGCAAATGACCTCAACTGCTCATTACTCAATTATGCCGTGAGAGTATCTGCAACGAGTGGTCCCAACGGAGATATACTTGCTGCGCTGATGCGACGCCAATATTACCCTGTGCCAAGAAAATTGCTATCAGTTGGTATCAGAGAAGAGGTGTGGTTACAACCAACACCAGGGATTGATGTATGGTACTGGATGCGGACTACTGAAAGCGGAGTCAAGAAAGACAATAACGTGATTTGCCCAAACCGGGTTGATTTGCGGCGGCGTTGAGGAACAGTAGAGGAATCGGAGGGGTATCTACGAAAACCACTGCAAGACAGCTTACTGTCGATGGTAATAACAACAAAACAACCTATAGTGCAGAAGGCATGGTATTATTAGTGTTGAAAGACCAGCAGAAACTGAAAAAAGCAGGAAGTGTTGGTCACTAATGACGAGTATTGATTCGAGCGAACGCAACTACGGGTCAATCAGAGAAGCCAGGTATACGGACAAAGAAGCATGCAAAAGGACGTTCATATGGTGAGACACATCAAATAGTACGATCAAGCACGAAGATCAACACCGCCCAACTGACGCGCACAAGAGAAACAACCAAAAAGCCGAGCAGCATCATTAGAGATAACTCAGCATTAAGGACACATAACAAATGACATCTCCTCCAGAGATCAAACATGCCACCGTCTAGTGAAGATAAGTGAACGAGTTGTTCAAAAGATGTGACTGGCCGTTAGAAATATTGCTAGGTTTTGTGCAGCAGGTGGTTTTGATCCCAGCCCAGTATAAGTTTTTCCCGTAAGGAAGAGCACTCAACGAGTATCTTCAAACGCTAGAAGCGTGCCCACTTCAAGAGTGGGTCGCACAGAAAAGTGAACAATGCTTTGCCGCCTGTTAAGGTGCCCCACACAACGTGATCGACAGTGAGATGCGTTGGCTTAAAATATATATTAGAGAGTATTTATGTATCTTATTTTGTTTCAAAATGGAAAGGGACAAAAACATCAGAAACTTCCAGCAACTTTCTAAAAAAAAAACAAAAAAATACAAGCGTTTTAGACATGCTAACAACATTTTTGTTTCACACTCTCGCTTTCCGCTTTCCATCCGGCAGAGTTGCTGCTTCACAACACTATTTAACATATTTATCCTTGCTTTGCACGTTTGCTCGCTGGTTTACATTTGGAGTTTGAAACTCAAACTTCAACCGCGCCAACCGCGTGCACCTTACCCTACAGAACTTCATACTCAAATTTTTAACCATATCCCTTTTTGTTTTCACGAAGTTAGAAAGGATGAACACTTAATATCTTGATCCCTTTGGAAGCACAAGTCGGAAGGCAAAAATTTGAACTGATATCATTTCATGCACTCTCATCAACCACCAACTCACCTTATGTAACGTACAACAAACCGAACGTATCACATAAGATCAAAACAACGAGCAGAACCAAGGTAGCAAATCATGTGACGAACTCAATCAATTCTGCTCACACAAACTCGATTTATGATGCGTGGTTAACACAGCTTCGGCATGCTTCAACAATCATGAAATTTGACTACCTAACAAAACTATGAAAGTACTCAAATGGGTCTATGTTACGCCTGCTTCTGAGTAATTGACGGGCGTCCGATGGTGCAAGCAGTCTGGTGCGCATTAAAGTTTTCATTTCCAGCTGCAAAATTTGCCCAACCAGTCGGCCATTCGAATGACTGAATTCTTTTTAACTCTTTCTAGGTGGAATGCACCGCANTGTCCACGGGGCCCGGACGTGGTGCTTTTACACCCCTTGACGTGTAAACGCGAAACAGTAGGGCAAATAGCTGTTATGACAATCCGATTGGAAAACTGGTGACCAGTTTGTTTCCGGTGCCATTGAGTAACTCACAACAATTGGGTGAGAGAATGATGAACTCCCAATAAGCATTCTGGATATTCCAGAAGTGTCTCATCACAAAATCCGGTATATGGGTGCGAACGATATAGAATTCCGGCAGAATTGTGAATTCACTACACATACATGATACGTTCGAATGAATAACACTGTGAACAGTTGTTGTCAGTGGCCTCCAGCGAAGTGATGGACAGCTGTTTCCATAGAGTTGGGTCGTATCCGCACCACACAGGCCGGAGAATGGAACACATGACTAGTGACAGATTGTGGCGCAAGCATTTATCCACTACAGGACAGGGTGACCGTCAACGGGGTCGCAGCAATGTATGTGGATCAGTCTCATTGGCTGCTGCGCCTCCTTTCGTCTACAGGCTGAATTCGATGAGCGAACACCACCACCACCACGACATCGCTAGTGGCGACTGGAGGCAACGGTACGCAAGAACCCTTTCTCGAACTCTTCTGTCACTGTGGTGGATGCTTGCTAATCTGTATGCAATTCGAAAAATTGCTGATCGACTTCAGTTTATGAACGAAAGGAAGCGCAACTGCTAAGGTAACTGAAGGACGCTGTATCGTTAGTAATCAAAATGTGAATAACTTTGCAGGGTAAGATGGCCAGACGCTGTTAATATCACCAGCATGAGACAAATATTACAGAATAATTTTGGTTGGTTTTACCCGGAAGCCACGGAAACTGTTGAGAGTTCTCTGATGATCTTGATGTCTCAGTTTTACACTTGATTCATCACTCTATCTTCCCTTCTTGATTTCGTGAATTAGCCGAACATGCTTAATGGTAATACTAGTGTGTGTCTCTCGACACATATGTGAGAAGCATGTTCAAGTGTGCTCGATCATTGTAAATAACTGCAGGCGAAGCACAGGGACAAATAACTAACTAGTATTACCAATAAGCAATGATTAGTACTACAAACGTGAAGCCTGTCAGCAGGCAGGGCGCAACCTGAGGGAAGAAAAGAACAACTTGCAAAACATTGATATTTTGCGAAGGTTAGTACAACAAACCACGCTGTCAGCTAGTTGAGTTTACTCAAATGTAACATCTGTATTTCCCTCTTCAAATCTATAGAAACCGATGCTATGGAACCCGAGTAATTCGATATGTAGGGAATTGGTGTGTTATTCGATAACGAATAGCACCTTTTCGTATGCAGTTTTTAACACACAAGGCATCAGTGTAGCGAATATTTGGGTAGACAATGATGATGAGGAAATTCGAGCCAAACTTTGAGCTACCCTCGGTTGTTGAAACGACAAATAACTCTGAGTTGCATTTTCGCCTGTAGCGTTTGTGTAGATCTTCACATTTTACCTGTCTCACTGATTCCTCCACCGTTTGCCTTCCTCAAGTTTACCTGGCGTTTAGAAGATGTGATTCAGAAATGAACTTCAACTCGGAGGTCGCGGGCCATGAGTCACCTCTCAGCTCCGAGACGTCTGTATGCTGGGTTTTCAGGAGATGGAGGTTAACCGAATTAACTGTGCACTCCAGCGTGCTTCCAGATTTATTTGTTACTACGGTTAACTTCGCTATGGACTCACAGCCGCTCATGAGCGGCTTGGAAGTTGAGACAAATCGGAATATCTTGATTGATTGCAGTTTAGTGAGATCACCTTTGACGTCCCCAAAATCCCATGTTCCCTGTGAAGTGAGAACCTATTCACCAGAACCACCGCACCTGTTTGCCACCTTGTGATTGTCCAATCACTACAAAACACTAACATGGAGGTTGGTGTGTTGCCGTAAGCACTGCAGCTTTGCTCGTGGCTGCATGAGGAACTCACACCGTCTTCAAAACTGCAGGCTGAATTCCATACAATGACAGGTTTCACCCACTACACTTGAGAAAGTCACTCGACCAGTCCGACACTTGCTCAAATCATACAGGTCGACTGGATTTTCCGTGGACATTCTGTAAGATGCCGGCGAAACCAGCGATCGCGCTCGGATTGAATCTGAATTGCGACTTCTTTTCAACGTAGTCAGTAACCTGGAGATGTTTGTTGTTTTTTCAAATTACTCCTTATGATGCTTTGTTTGTGTTGTTAGTATAAATGTTTTCAAATCAACTTTTCAACGTTTGGCTCCACTAGTGGATGCAACATCATCAACCGACCTACATGAACTTCGTTCTGTCTTTGGCGCGCTCCTACCAATGACAATTCCTGGTCTACTGACTATGAAAGAACGCTCAACACTTCTCTTCATCATGTTCAAACTGCTGCTGTTTCAACACTGTTATCTACCAAGGATAATCCAGTTGCAAATGCTGGTGAGTTTTCCAATGGAATATGAACAGTTCTCGAGATGTAGGACAACCCTGTTATATACACTTCTCATCGTCCATCTAAAGTTCAATGTGGGTTTTGCCAGACCCAACGTGAGGCATTTGGAGTGTATTGCGTCGTGAACAAACGACATAAGCACCTTTCCGGATTCTCAGTCATTAATGAATCCCGACATCATTCGTAGCCCCGGCAGAGCAGGCCGAATTTGTTTAATGAATTCAAGTGAATGGATGAAACCGACGTTTCAGCGCCCACCAGATAAACGCATATATCGAATCTCGTATTCACTGCAGGTATCTCCCCGATAGGAATATCCGTTCTAGAACAATATCCAGGAAATATCCACATCATCCACGAATGCTTGTTCGCATTCGTTACAGAAACCAGACGGATAGTTGGACTTTACCGTCTGATCAAATTCGCCGCGCGAAATGCCGTCTTCTTCCAGTTAAGATTTCAAAAGTCGGACACGTCTTTTCTCAAAACAGAAGCAAGCGCAGCAACAGAGGTTTTATGGAATGTCTCAGTTTTTGTGTCGACAGTTTGCCTCCCCCCAATGAAGTCTGAACGCGGGAATTCGCATGTACAAGGTGAAATCCTTACTGCCGAGGGCAACCTGAGCACATCTTTGCCAGATCACGTTTCCAGAGCTCAGATTGCCGTCACACTTGTAGCTTTCCTCAGTTGTACTCCAGAGTCAAGTCTCTCTTACCACCTTTTCCGATGTCTCCTTAGATTTAGATTGCAGTTTATTAACCGGACCGTCTGAATCTGCGTCGTTGAGGTTATTGATCGTGTGTTACCGCTAGAACTATCAAAAATCAGCAGGAGGGACTGAAGGGTACATGGAAGGTTGGATATTACGGAGATTACTAAATTACATTCCTTCGGAGTTGTTCAAACGTTTTAGGTTATTCACTATGAGGCCAAATACATAATATTTATATGAAACAGTGTTGTCAGGGCGAAGCGAGCAAGACGAATGGCAAGTTCAATCGAGGTCAGACACGGCCTAGGCACAAACGGAGCAACGTTTTGACACGATTGTGTCACCATTATGAAGTGACTGGAACCAGGGTGTTTTGAGTGAATGCCTTTGACTCGGTGAATCAGACGAAACGAGGAGGCCAGGTTGGCAGTATGATTTGTATCAACGAGGTGTGATTACAAAAGCATATTGGCAGAAGTCCGACCAGCACGGCCGGCCTGCATGGATATTTGTGTACGTGGTGAATTGGCAGAGCGGAATGATAGGGAGAGAGGTAAGAAGGATGAGGAATTAGGTGAGATAAATGTGATTTGACGTTCAGGTCGGTTGCTGAGATCGTTTCCGAATAGACAATCTGACCGTCACTAATTTCCTCAATAGTGCACGGTGTGATGAGAAGTGTGCTCGTGATTCACGTTTATACCGATCTCAAATGACTAATATAACAGATCACTGTCCTATGATTCGTTAGCTATACCGACCCAATCCTAAAGATGACCATCGAAATTTCCACGCTGGGATGTTGTTGTATGTGCGTCAAGGCCGCCTGTGTGTCCCACACTCGTGCCAAGGCGCCAAGAGTGATCTGATTGGTCGTGGCTTCAGCGACCAACGGCTCACTCATCCATGCACTTTAAAATGACCCGATTGCTTGTAAATGCGACAATACACGATGCGCTTCTACTGAGTGACTTGTTCTCAATAGCGTTGTTATTGTCCGTAAGGCATGTAGCGGATGGGGTCCGGAGACAGATACAACAATGGCGTCGCGAGCAGGATAACTTTCCTTGGCCTGAAGCTGTGTTCGATCTGCAGTACTTCTATTCCGATCCGTACCGTTCTACTAGCTTGCGAAAGATACTGGCAATTCATTCATATGTTGACGGCCGTTCGGAGCTGCTTCGTTCATTTCAAACGGACCAATCTGCAACTTCCGAAATCAAATTGGCATGATGCTGTCATACCGCCAACCGAAACTGATTGAATGCGTTGTGCTACCACTACTTCTACAATTACTACTACTACTACTACTACTACTAC
>QNGE01005561.1:19057-37285 GCA_008508345.1 Paragonimus westermani
CCAACACGCTTTAGCTGCGGACGGAGAGACTTCTTGAATACTCTACTTTACCATTACTGTCCTATCGTTTTGTTCTGTTTTGCAATGTACATCTCTTTTGCCACATCGAAATGATTTATGATGGGCGAGTAATTCGTCTCTCACGCACACTTTTCGGCTTGAATTAGGCTACATCACACTAAACAGCGTATTGTTGACAAATGTCCATGTAGATGAGACCCAGTTGTGAAAAGTCTGGGCTTCGGCTGGATTCGAACCAGCGGCAGTCGATCACCTGAATCATTTGGTGGATTCCATATGAGGCGGTAAAATGGTCCGAATGTGAAACTTCCGAGTCCCTGGTGTGGCTTCGTAGCTCAGCTGGCACAGCGCTTTCAGCGTTGACGCGTGCTGTGTCTGCCGCCGGTTTGAATCCAGCCGAAGCCCTGACTTTTCACAATCGGATCTCGTCTAAAATCATAAGTCTGTCACACTACTCATCAGCAATACAAACGTCCTTGTGTTCACTTTTCTCCCCACTCCATTCTTTTCTGGTTGTTCGAGTTTTAATATTTACCTATCCCATAGTTTTGTATTGGCATTCATTCTATCATCTCCAACACCCGTACGTCAGTAGTTGAGGCTGCTGCATAACTGTCGTCCAACTGCAAGACGATGAAAATTCACAGTCTAGAGATAAATGGGGGAAATAGTTGAGACTTATTTTGCGATAACCCTGTGTTTTGAGATAAACAGTTGATATCAAGATACATACATCCTGCAGGTGGACACCCGGGCTACAAAGGGAGAATAAAACGACATTTGGAAGGCAGTTTTCTTGAACTAATTCACTTGTGATACGGTCGCCCTTGAAAGGTGGTTTCAGAATGACGTGTGTCTTAAGAACGGCACACATGGTGTTCTTGATAGTTTTTATCTGACTGTGAATATCGACGGACTTCTCAGGATGTCCGTTTGCGAGTCGTGTACTTTGTACCTCATCTTCCATTTCTTGCAAGCAGTATTTGACGCAGATCTGTCGGGCTCTGTGAAACAGGGTTCGCACCGGACTTCTTTCGTAAGTAGTCGGCGAAAAATGGGAAAATTGTAAATACTGTTTGAGGTATACTGAGCGCTGTAATGGCTGATCCTACCTTCCAGAGAGTGCAGTGTCCAGAAAAGATAAGCTGTCTTGTTTCTCTCTATGAGAAATGGAGAAATTAGAGTGAACGAAATTTGAAATGTTTAAAGGTGAAACCAAGTATGTATTGGTTGTGAAGATCAAAATACGACCTGTTGCAACTGACATTATCTATAGTGTCAGACAGCTGCAACTCAACCATTCCCAGAAATATATCCACAAACATTTGTTTATAAGACGACCCTCGAAAATCAAAATGAGTATCCCCTGTGCACACTTACTATCCGCATGTCCTATATATTCTATGTTTTACGTTCTCAGCTTAAGATAGACGAAATGTCAAAATCTCGCAGTGTATGTTTTCTTTCGTTGTCAGTGTACTGGCTCAAAAGAACTCACCGTTTCAGACAAAAGTATATGTTGGATGTGGTGTCACTTAGCAAGGGTCAGTGATCTAAAGCCGTATGACAAAAGCCGCAAAATACTCATACCTGTACATTATCACATACACACGGAATGATAAGAAGTATACGTCTGATACTGCCGCGTGACTTCGCGTGAAACCAGAATACAGTGGCAAAGTACGTTTGTATGAACTACCTGTAGAAGAGGTGTAACAGAGGTCCCAAGAGATATATGTAGAAAAGGTTCTGCAGGCAGTTGATGCTAGTAAATACCTATTCTGGGGCCAAGACGGATTCTTGTTGAACGGCGAGCCGATTATAAGCACTTTATCCATTCATATAAGGAGTTCGACAGTTAACGGAAGTTAAGCGGTATTGCTGCATCTTATTTTTAAGAATTTTGATGACGACTGCACTCCTTTTGTGTTAAACTACTTTGTAGATCCCTTGAATCTGATCAGTGACCCTCTTACTAACTAGACCAGCTGTAGAATTAGCATTGTTGACACTTCCGAGGCCCGATTTATCATGGTTAAAACGATCATCCAACAGAGCATTTGTGCTTGTACGTTTCAGACATTAGGCCAATCGTCTTGGGCAGGAGGCCCTGAGTGCGCTGCACAGACGAAATATTGTGGATGAAGCCGCAGCAGAAAGTGCCAGACGTGATCTGGTAGACATGCGTGTGCAACTGGCCGAATTTATTTTCTTGACCACGTCGATACCCTCTCTACTGTTTAATCTCTGTTTTCGCGTTGCTTCTTTGGGTTGCTTTTTTGATTTTGCTAACCTGGCTAAATCGCACTAGTTTTCGCTGATGCCGGATATTCCCACTTACCTCTTAAACAGTGTCTCACGATCAGTGTTGACTCTTCCCAGGTCGACCAAATAGTTGTAATGTTATGTGGAACGTTTGAGTCGGCTAATCATCTGAATCTACGATCGTCCTGCTAAGGCTACATTGTCGCTTGCTGAACGCCGGTTTGACATTGATCATCGCTCACTATATTCAGACAGGGCAACTCCTTGTAGCTTCCGTTGATAGCCACTCAACAATCAAAACTCCACATTAAATGGCTATTCACTGTTCTACTACGTAGTCCGAACGTTTGCACGTCCCTGTTTCGTTCAGTGTTTTGGGCGAACGTTTTGTCGCACTGTGTGCGACTAAATTACAGACTAGTATACACTTTAAACTCATCATACCTCTCGTGGTTCATATGATTTCAAGATGGCGAGGTCGAACGTTTGTAGAAGACAAAGGAGACGGATTTACAATTTCATAATGCCAGAAACGAGCTTACCATGCGATTCTAAGCAGAGCAGACTGAAATCGAGTAGCATCGGTTCATTTCTATGGTTAACGCTGTAGGTCCAGAAACGTTGGCCGCGATTGTCAGTGCGTGTGGCGAACAGGCTAGTCGGTTGCTGAGTTGCATCGGTTTGGAAAGCTCGTTGGTCACGAACGGTAGGAATCCTGTCAATCTGCTGGCTACGGCACACTGTCTGGTCGGACAGATGAGCAGAAAAAGTGTGGAACAGGCACTATAGGGGCTGGCCCCATCCAGAACGTCCGTGACACTAATACTGCACGTTTTTTAATTCGCCCATTGTGGTTTCCAATGTTGTCAACGAATATTCGATTTATTTCATCACGAAGTTCAACCACGTGCTTACAGAACTACGATTTTCTTGAAGTTGTTGCAATATATTACTTCGTGGTTTTCTTCTCCAGTATTTGTATATTATGGGTCACATCACAGATGCATTTTCAGGGTCGAGTTAAGACGATGAGATTCTGCTCCGCATGTCGACCGGGCATCCGCTTAGCCACACACTGTTCAGCGTAACTATTCATGGTTGGGGGGAACCGCGAGGTGATCAGGCGATGACGTAGTCATGGGTCACGAAAGCCTTGACCGTTCCGCTGATCAAAGTAGGTTGGTGCCGTTTGTTTGTTTGGGGAGTTCACGATTATTCCCACCGAATGAGCAGTGTGCGGCGGTAGATGACCAGCCTATATTCGCAAATATTTTGGTTTCTTTCCCATGATATTATAATGTTTATTGTCTTTCGTCTCTCTTCTTCTCTCTCACATTTGCATTTGATGGTTATCTGGCTGCCCTGTGAAACAACGTCATCCTAAATCGTAGCACCCATGGGTATGGTTGAAAGCTGAAAATTTTGATGATAGCCTGAGAAGGTGGATGCGACAAATAAGTCATTAACGTCAATATCTTGTTCGTTGTCCTGCCTTTAACTCCTAATGGAAAATTTCCCAGATTACACAATCTGCGATGTACCATGAGTATACATGGGTTTTCGATTCCTAATGCAAACCGCACAATGCTTTTGTCGGCCCTGAGTCTGATTGGGGAAATGAAGTTGCGGGATTTGAATCATTCTGGCAATGTAGCTTACGTGTTTTACTCCTGTTCTGAATGTTACCATACAGTCTGTCTCCTTCATTCCGGGATCAAGCAGATTTCCGGCTTCATCTACTGCCCTACACATGTTGGCCACCGATTATCGGATTAATCCCGAATCGACATTCAGGATTATAAGAAAACTTATAAGTAAGCCTTAGATTCCCATGAACCTAATGGTTGTGTGCTGTTGTCCCCCACCCCATTTTCTGTCGTATTTCTCCATTGCCCATCCCATCCCTACCCCCATCCCATATGTATATATATATCTGTGTATGTATTCAACTTATACTGCCGAAAGACATTCCCTGTTTTCGTTTTTGTGTCAATCGCCGTTGAAGGACGTCCTCATTGCATCAACCGTTCTTCTTCTCGAACACTTTGTGATTTCTAGTCATCTCGGGCACACTTGTTTTGCGCCTCGTTAGGTGAGCTTATAATTTTCTGTATATTCACGTTCTGATAAAAAATAGGGGGCGAATAAATACGTGTGCTTGAATTGCGAAATACAGCTTCTTGATTGATTCAAAAGTCAGAAGGCTGCGTTTCTGGGGAGGTCTAGTTGAGTGAGGAATGCTGAGAGATAAGTAAGATCGGGTTCGTGCAAAGTTCATAGTGGAATTCAGTGGGGCATGTCGAAGTTAATTCGGAGATGTCTGAAGGAAGGTGATGGGAAGTGTCAGGTAGGATTTTTGCTGAAAAATGTTCGAACATCACGAAATGATGAGAGACAGTAAGATTAGCTAACCAAGTGGTGTAGAGTGGCGGAATAGTTTGGTCGCCAGACACATGACGGGAGCTTCCGAGTTGGCTAAAGTATCACGTAGTCCAAAGTAATCCTCAGATATTTAGCAGTAGGAGTTCGAGGAGAGGTTCATTGTTTACTTTGGAATCACATTGGCAGGTTCTTCCTATTGACTGCCCTACATAGGCGTGAATAATCTCTCAACCTACGTGTGCTCATCAGTGGTGTTGGTAAACTCCAACGTGTGCCGTTTGGGGATCTCGACCGATTTTTGTATCCAAGCATTCAACTTATGATTATGCGGCAATCAGTTTGTGGTGTGAATATCGTACAGCCCTGAATGATTGACCCCACCTGGAATTGGATCGATGCACCAACCACAAAAAATGTTGGCTTTTTGAGGGCGAATTCCTGTGTGGCTTACAAAAGGTAACACCTGATGCTCAATTTACCGTAGGGTAGAAACCTGTCGATGAGTCAGAAGACACTCATACAGCTAGAGACACAGTGGTGGAATATGACCCGTTGCTCTCTATCTGACTGTCAGAATATGTTCACTGGATATGGAACTGATTCTTGAGGTGGAACACCACGAATAGTCTTTATGTTGGTGAACACCGCACATGTATGGGCCAAAAACATGGGCTAAGTGGTCAGGTTGTGAGTCGCAGACCGAAAATTCCTAATGACGTAATACGACTGTCCACATAGAAACTGCATAAATGCAGCCGGCGGACTAGATTCAAACAAACAACCTTCTTCATTCTATCGTCGAAAACTTGTCATTGAATTGACATATCCCGCTTACACTATTTTGTGAGACGACCACCTATCGTGCGACGAGGATTTATATCAGCTGCTTTCAATCGTCTGTTGGAGTATTGATTCCAGCAGATCCAAGTAACCACATACTGAACTGCTCTTCAGTACACGTGAATTCTTCGCAATTAGAATTACAATCCTTGGGTTTTGGACGCAAAGCACCATCACATGGGCCCAATCCGGTGTTGTAGCCAAGTCGGAGAATCTAGTTGATCGGCTATTGAACCTTCAACCAACTGCTACTGACAATCTAGGCTGGCTTAAAACCAAACCCTTTGATATAGCTTACGTCTTTTGTATGAGTCCGATCAAGAGCCGTTATGCTACCACGAAGCAACACCTGGAATCACTAAGGGAGCTCAAGTCAAAGAATTTGACTGGTGCGTATATGCACATGTTGGTGTTAGCTGATCAGGCGAGAGTCCAGCAACTAGGAACACTTGCCAAAGTGACTGAAGTGAAATTTCATATAGGACGACGTTCTCAACTTCTGTTGTAGTTGCGTGTAACCGATGAAATAATGTTCAGAATTCCCAAACCGTGTACTTCTTTGACAACTCAACTTATGTGGTCTCCTGAAGACAGGCAAGACTGAATCTCTGCCTAAGCCCATTCAAACGATCGGAAGAAACTCAAAATGTGCTGGATTGACACCTCGCTGGAACAAGTACGCCAGATATAATCTACTAATCATTCCTTTGAACTGATCGTTAACGTGGATAACGTCAGTTTTGCTACTGTACTGCTGTGTTACGCAGATGTTCAGTCAATGTTCACGAATGGCCAACTACACGAGACAGCTGATTGTATCTGTGGGCTCGTTGGAATGATTCCCGTTACTTCGTCTCTCCAGATTGGTATATTGACGGAGCCTTTGCTGTTGTGTATTGAAGGCGTCAGCATCAGTTTTCTTGACCCATGTTATCGCCAACTCGATGGGGCAACTGTGGGGATTTCATTAGGACCCTTATTAGCCGACATTTTCATGTTACGGGTTGAGCGAGTGTTAACTGCTAACAAAACAGGTTTGACATGTTACAAACGCCACGACGACAATGCACCAATACTCAGCCGTCCTAAGCAGACAGTCGATGATTTAGTGCAACGCTAAAACAGTTGTTATTCCAACCTGAAAGCAATGCGTGAATTTGAGACTCACAATTGTCTGCCATTCCTAGACACTTAAAGGTCATCAGCAATACGAGTTTGTTGAAATAAGAAATCAATTTTGCAAACAGCTGTTTTCGGTCATTCTCATTCTAAAGGGCACCTTCGACTTTGTAGATTCAACCAATTCAGTGAACATCGGGAACAGTAAAATGTTGCCCGTGGATATGAATTCTCTGTTCACTGATGTGCCACTGTAAGAAACTATTGACTATGTCTGCACCCATATCGATAACAATCAAACTGACGTCAGAATCTCGGGAAAGAACTATTAATATTTTACACCTGTAATGTCCAATTCCGATCTAACGGTGAGTTAAACTGGCAGAAAGGTGGAGCAAAGCAGCTATTCATTCACAGAAAAAAGATGTGTGTGGGTGAACACACATTTTCACAGTTCGTCCCGTTGAAGTAGAAAGGAAATTTGGTGCGTCGTCAGTTGAACAGGGCGCGAAAGCTCTGTACACCGGACACTCCCCAAAGGTAGTAATATATATAAGACAGACGACTTGCCCTGTCGTTTGACGCCTGCCAGGTACTGGTGCCATGCCCCAAAGATAGTTTGCACAAGTTCGCTTCGTCTTTCTGTGACTACTCTCTCACCTGCTCCACAGCTGTCCGAGTGCGATTGTTATCAACAGCTGAAGGTATGGCTATCAGACTGCACAACCTCTGCCTGTGTGCCCGAAACCAATTTGTACAAACCCCCCACCTCCCTTGGTCTATCTCTCTTTGGCCATTTGATACCCGAGCGAACGTGAACCACTTAACACTGACGAACTCATGTCGCGTGACAGGCACGTGGCTACACTCCAACACATTCACCAACACTAACCCTCGTCCACTAGACTGTGATCTGTACCACATCTGTGATTTTCTGAATGAGCTGTCTGATTCAGAATAACTTCCGCATATAACTCGCATTCACTCTGTGTACTTTCAAAAGCCTGATGAGAATAACCGAAAAGAGCTGTTTGCAAAATTGACTTCTTCGCTAAAATGGCCGCCTACAGAAAAATCCACATGGCCTGGTCAGTAGCTGAAGTTCAGATGTTTTGCGCTGGTGCAAAATAAGCGTAACTGTGGAGAAAGTTACTTGAAAAGAAACGACAGGTGACTGAATTCTGACGTCAGGGGAAATTTGTTTAAGTGAATGCAAAAGTCTTTTATCGGAGTACGGCAAAATCGTAGACATGTAGAGTCCGGGGTTATCAGATGGATGATGTGATAAATGGACTCACGTTATTGTAAACTTGGTATCGATGAGCCAGTACGAAGTGCGTGCATCTACCACCGTGTTCTTCAAAAAATGGTTGTGTTGGTTGGGTTAGAGACCTGCTTATGGTGGAGTGACAGACTTGTGACTAGAATTTTGGACGTGAATGGATCTTAACCATGTCTTGTGATTATTGCAATTCAAGAAGTCGTAAATTTGTGCGTTTATGTGAACGTAGTTGATTCGGCGGATCTGTCCATCATTTTTTGACTAATTTGTGACTATTAGTCAGAACTTCGTGGGTTATCCAGAACACATGAGATGACACTATCTTGCTCCCTTCCTTTGACGAAAACATGCAGAATAGACTAAATGACTGAGAGGGGTTGTGTGGGTTTTGCATCGTGGCTGCAAAATGGAAAGTGTATCACCTGGACTTCTTTATTCTAGATAGTCTGTTTGAGACCATGAACAACTTAACATATTTGGTTGTCACTATATCGTCAGCTTGTAACAGTGGCGATGAGGTATATGGGATAATATCAAATGCGGGTGTATTCACTACCAACCTGCTCCCGTTTGACGTCACTAAACGTCCTGTTGTCGCTGGAAGCTGGGACATAAATTCGTGTATGCCTTCCATTCTGTTTTATGGTTTATGAACATAAACTGTTCACGAGAAAGGTGCTAACAGACTTACGTTTGATCATCGCTGTCTCATTTGAGCAAACTAAGTCAAACGGAGTGATTGTGTGAACAGTATGGTCGTCCGCCAGCGCGTAGTTTGAAAGGCTCGAGATGCTCGATCAATCTGTCAACCAGTCAAATTGGGCAGCTCGTGATGTCTAGGTAACGTATTCCGTATGCCAGCTAAGTGTTCATCGCAGCGGGCATCCTATACCGAGACCGAAGAGAGTTGGGTGAAACTGCATGGCTGTCAAACAACCACGTGATCACGAAATACATAGACCTTGACTGCTCCGTTGGTATGCTGTATATTTCCGTTCGGTCATGGTTTATTTCCATATTTTTGTTCCTCTCTATCCTTTCTCTTCTTCTTAGTCAAAACTTGCTCTTCTCTCCGTGGATGTACAGCAAGCAGTCGTCAGAGAACGCGTCTGCTTTACTGACGTCTTTGTTAACGGCAATACCACTAGTACCAATAATAGCATTAATGAGAGTGGTGATGATGACGATTTACTGCACCGCGGGAAACAGCGCCCTGTGAAGTTGCATTCGCGTGCTTTTTGAGGTAGACATTTTGGATTCAGTATGAATTTGTTCATGTAAATGTCCGTGCAAGTCCTGAAACCGTCATGAATTAGGGTCACATCAGGCTTCATCCGAACTCATACGGTCGTCCTCAGTCTGTGGCAGCATCAGGCGCGCATTTCCGAATCATTCATTAATGTGGTGATGCCATTCGTGTAGTCAGTCCATGCTAATTTGGGTTAGTATATGGGATCACAACCACTATGCTTGTGGTTAGGTATGCCATAAGCATTCGTAACAAAATACCAAAGGCTCAAGATGCACGCGAACAAACCGTCAGTTTCACGTTGATATATGTTGCAATCCTCAAAAAAACAACCTGACTGCTCCGTTGTTGGGAGGCAAAGTTGGAAATCATCGGTTAGTTGTTACGTGTATTGACAAATGTAACAAGTGCGTTGTCGTTTTCCCTATCAAAACTGTGACACTCGGATTGTATCGGTCTTCTGTTGGTGATATCTAGTGCTGTGTGCACAACTGCGTGTGAGGGGATGTGAGATATCATTAAATGAGCGCTAATGTGCCATAAACTATGTATGAGTCACAAAGAAATACCCTCGTTCAATCACTTGCCAAGCGTTTCCTAAGTACGGTCAGATTGTTGTCCAACAAATAGGTGTGGTTCGATGGTACTACAAACAACATATTGCCACTCTGCTACTCAGTAACGCTAAGCCTAACACGAAATGAAACCGTAGCCGGATGACGTGAGTCAGTCGGTTAGAGTAGTTGCGAACGACAAAAGCTAAGTTACACTATACATCAAGTCTGAAAAATGGTGCTGTTTGTGCTTACCAATCTTCTGTTCATGTATGGTAGTTCGGTCCTGTTTGGCTTGGAGTTCATGGCGCAATAATCAACACGGTTGCTTCACAATGGCGTGATCAAAGTTTAAATCCCAGCAGCAGCAAGGATGTGCACTTCTGACGATCTCCAACGAGGGTACAACCTGAACCTAATGTCTGTTTTCGAAAGAGTTTGGATGGATGGCCCATGTGAATGTGAACGCTGTGACCAAGTATGGGTGAGGCCCTACTTGAAACTAACCATATAGCTAAGTACACACCAACTATCTATGAAAATTACGTGACAGTCAATGTCACTTGACCGCAGTTTTCGTGGGAAGTAAATATACAGATGACGTCATGTGAATGAGCCATCAGCATTTCGGTCACACAGATGCAACCCTCGTATGCATGTTAACAGTACCAGTCGGTAAGTCGTAAGTGTCAGTCTGAGGCTGTGTTGAGTGCAGAAGTTTTCTGGCGTTCTTCTTTGTCCTGGATTATTGATGTGTTGTTTTGGATTGGGTTGCTGTTGTTCTGTACAGGGGTCTGATTTTGTTCAAATGAGCCACTCTCAACATGTGCTGATTCTAAACGATCCAGCAAAATGGGGGTTGTACGATCACCTTTCAGCATAGCGAGATATTTGGGGTTGTTTTCAATCACCAGAGATGGGCCATCGTGGGAGGATTCCAGAGAGGGTTTAACGAGGTCATTTCGAACAAAAACATACGTAACTTTGCAAAAGAAGAAACGACAGTCGAGTGTGGTATCGCGTATGAGATGATTGGGCACGAATCATGCGTTCCTTGAGATGCTGAACGTAGCCTGAAAAGTCGGTGAGGTCAGCTGTTTCAGAATGGAAAATGATTTATCATGGTGATTTAATGTTATGTTAGACACAAGTTCTGCAGCAGAATGGCATATGCGTCGCATGGAAACCGGATGAACTCTCAGGAGAACAGTAGGCAAGTGTTCTGCCCAGCTTGTTGTAATCTAATGCGCCTTCGGTGTGAGTTCAAGCCGACGATGAAATTGTTTCAAGGTGCGACTGAAACAGGGCTGATGAGCAGTCGTCCTGGAATGCTTCGAACCGACTAGATTTGTGAGGGGGTGGAGAAGTAACTAATCAAACTGTTTTTCACGGTCCGTTGTAACAATTGTTTTGGCACTGAAGACGGATGTCGGTCCTTCCAGAAGTGTGAGGTTGGCGGTGTTGCCTTTGATGTGTATAGTATCAGGCCACCGAGTAAATCGATTCATATAAGTTACAATATGTACGCGACGTCATGAGGGTTGTAGCAGTCTCTGTCGAAAAGAGGTTGGCTGGACAGCCCATCTAATTGCAAAGACTCTGATCAACTGTGAGTGGTGTTCAACTCACAGCAAGTTTGGTATCAATTCTAGACTGTTCCATAGAGCCGTTGTACCTCCCACCATCCACAGTCTCTCAGTTGTTCCGCACAGGTTAGTTGACCGCCTAAAATGGAGAAGTCGCCAATGATCTTGTCCATCACTATCGGAGTCTGTTCGATACCAGCTCCACAGAGTCAATCAGTACATGTAGTACTAACAGGGTCAATGTCACTGAAACGGTTACTTTCATGTTTCGAAGCAATCAAAGCTTTAGGGAATTAAGTCTTCAGGTCCAGACCTAACGTTCCTCCCGGCACGAAGGAAATGCACCTAACTGTTTTCATTGTCTCTCTGTGAACTTCTCAGTCGATCTGACTGAGAACGTAAGCATCCCAAAGCCTGGAGTATGTATACAGTGTCGCCCCATCTTTTCAGGTGTTGATAGCAGTGAGCTCACCAAGTACAGGCCGAATGCATTGTTATCGGTTTTCTCAAGGAACATGCAGAGCAAGACTGACAACCGGTCACGTCAATCTTCCATTCAATTTGGGTTTTTGCCCGAGGGTCAACGTGGATTCCGAGATGGATTCTCACGTTACCAATTTAACTGCTGCTCGAGAGGATTGGAGGAGACGGCTGACGAATGCAAAACCGTTTGACGTGGTGTTTTTGGACTTCCGTTAGACATTCAATAGAGTAGACCATTTAACGCTGTGCACAAAGCTTTGCGGTTGTTTTTATGGCGCGAAAACTCCTCCACCCCTACGGCCCACTGATCACAATCAATGTGTCCCTGTTAATTTCAAACTGAATGCGGTAATTTTGACTCCGTGTTGCGCGGCCGGTGGTGTGCCACGGGTTTATTCATACGAACTTCTGTTCTTTAATCCACTTTTGTACAATAGCCAGCAAATTTTTGATCCCCGTTGAAACTGTATATTGACGACACTCAAATTGAGTATATATTGGTCAGCGTGAGGAACAGTGAGAAGCTGCGAACTGTCTTAAACATATAGCACCGTGGAGCCACGGACGACCGCCTCCCAGTCAAAGGGTGATGCATCTCCGTCACCTAGACTACAGATCAGTATCAAGGAGACGAGAAACTGGGTACCAACACACGCGAGCTGGACAAGGGCACGGATGTCTCCAGTGACCTTGGCATGTCTACTAGCAGTGTGTCGACGGCCGAGGAAACCAGCTCGTTTCACGGGTTACTCGTCAGGCTGTTCGGAAAATTTCGCCCAGACTGACTCACTGTTATGTTCAGTCCACACACCACCTCCGGCCAGACGTCAAAGCTTGTCATTTTTCAACCGTGTGGTGCATTACTTTTACCGAGAGAGTACAACGTGGAGCTGCGAAATGGGATAACGACACTCCGTTTTTAACGATACCCAGTAGTTTCCGCAAGTTGGGGAAGTTCTCAATGTGTTGCTGGTGTATCAGAACAAGCTAGGCTGTAAATTTAACTCAGCCGTTTGACTAATGGTGGACACCTTGTCAGCTTTCGGGTGTACCCAATCTGGAACAATCTGCCCAAGTCTGTTGTGAGCACGTCACTGGTAGTTGATTTCAGTCTTAGACTTGAGGCACCTATTCGAGGCACTAAATCGTGTCTTCGGATCGCTTAATCATTAGAAACACTTCCAGAGGATGGAATTACGCTCGACCTCTCGCTCTGGATTCTGGCCAGTTGCATTCTGATGCATGTTTCATTGTGACTGTTACATGCCTGGTAAACAGTGATTGGGATTCTATTTCACCTAGTGCCCTCTAATTTTATTTCAAACAGTCGCTCTAGTGCTGACCTACTCAAACTCAAACAACACCCTGATTTGATTCCTTCTTCTTAACCGCCCAACTCGAGTGCAAATATGCAGAAGTGTCAGCTTCGTCTAATGTGTATATTCCCTTTAGTCCTGCGTACCTTACGGCAGTGGTAATCTTGCCAGTGAAATGTCATGGGCAGTCAAACTAAGTTTTAATTACTGCACTGACGTACGGATTGAGGTTTGTATTTTCCGTGCGATTAAAGCCCATAATCACTTGTCATGTGTGTATAACGTCATGCCGAAACCAAACGGTAGAAGCTGCGAATGTTCGTTATCAAGCAAGCTTGTTGATCTTAGTCCTGTTAAGTTTATCACCTGTCAGTGACCCGGTGTTGACAATGAAACAGAGCTACCTGTTGACTCCTGCTGCTGAAACACATAATTCAGTGTAAGGCAGTCGAAAGAGTCAATACGTACGATGTATGACCCGGTGAATTTTTCTCTGTATCCTCAGAATAGAATAGACGGAGGTCACAGATATGACAGTGAACATACGACGGAGATTCAAGAGTGTACTATAAGTTACGCAGTCAGTATCATTAGCATGAAGCTGTTAAGCTAGCAGACAAGTCTTCCTGTGCACACAGAGGTGAGCATCAAATTCTTATGACGAATGCCCCACCATGTTCTCAACAGTCCGGGCTTATCCGTTACGCAAACAACTGTGAATGCCTGTGTAGAATCCATCTAATGAGGGCTGTCCAGGTGTTGACGGGTAGTCGACGATGCCTCTTCTCAGGCGTCTTACAGATATATCAGTGGGAACGAAGTTGACCAAATGGTTCCCGATGAACGATCGGCAGAGATCGGGCGCATGGATAGGTTTATGCACGTGCTTCGGACGCAGAATAAATTCTTGGGAAGGCTGACAAAATAGTTGGATCAACGTCCACCCCATCAGTCGGGCCCATCAAGATTATCCAATGATAACCAACGACGAATTTTCGACGTCAATCAGAATCAGGGGTGCTGTTAGAATAATAACATGCAATATTTGAGAATGTATTTGCTGTGGATCATGCGGCTTGAGAGTACAGTAACAGGGCGAGGTAACTAGTACACATACGTGGTGCTGTTGAGTCTCAGCGGTATGCTAGTTTAAGTTCTCTTGTGATACCGACAGACGAAACCGTTGTGGGAAACTGACTTGTAACACGCAAACAGTCAGCACTCGTTCGCCAACAATTCATACTCAGTGTGTACGCCTGCAAGTCGAGTAAGAGGAATCAGAAGATTTTGTGTCTTATGCTGGCAGAGCCAATGCAGAGGTGGAAGAGTTCCATCCGAAGGAACTTGCAATGGGTCCATCGGAGTATGGAGATTGGTAGTCTGTGAAATATTGTCCGTATATAAGCCGAACTTGTAATTCGTGTGGTCGTTGTGATAAAGTCGAGCAAGGCATTCTAAAGCTATGTGGATTTTTTCCACGTATTTCAATGCTGCGCTAGAAGTGTATCAGTATCGACTTCTAGTGCCTCCTGACCTCACCACAAAAATCAATGGTGGACGCGAACGTGAACTATGCGCAATCTGGAGGCCAGATCAACCCAAATGTTCGCTCACACTGGCTGTTAGACGATGTTCCAGAAAGCGATGCACAGAAAACCCATACAACCGCAAACACCAGACGCATTTGCCCCATCCTATACTCAGCAACCTGAAGTGGGTTACCTTCATAGAAGTCCACATTTCACACAACCATACCGAACAAATTCCCAGAAGAAATCTTATTATGTTGAAAATATCAAGGGTGAAGATGCTGGAGGCCACAACAGTCATCATATCGGCTGACAGCGTTATCGATCGCATTTGCAGCCAACTTGCTCGTCACTGAATTTGAGTGACGTGCGCTGTTCACGCTTTCATTTACCTTGCGGTTGAGTGCATGAAACACGCGACGTTTTTATTCGGAAATTCACGGGTTTGAAGCCTGAGCGGTCTTCGTTCTTCCTGTCTGTCTGGGTGAACTATAAACACATCACTGAACTCCAGCCTCAGGGGTTGAAGATGCATCCAAATCTTTCAGCGAATCAACAGGGATGATGCTTTATGTGTTGCTCACATTCTCACTGTAGTGTTCGGAGGGACTGAGGTGTTATGTGGTGATCACTAGTACAGAATACTCAACATACCGACTGAGGGGTAACAGGAAGACAGACCTGAATAATATGGAAGCGTGGATACATTGGTGGTCCATGTCGTTGTTCTGCTTCAGTAATTTATTGTCCTACCAACAAACTGTGATGCAAGAGAATGCAGGAGGTTCGTGTGAACCCCGACTCAGATAATAGTTCCAACTGACCAGAGTAAACTGTCTATGGCTGACCACTGTTTGAATCGTAACCTGGTCTCAATATATAACAACCGGTATTTTACATCGGTTCAGCGACCGCATATTTCCCTGTCTCTTTGTGGTATTTCGCAGGACATCCCTACTGGTGCCCTTGAGGACTTCAATTAAAATTGACCTCCACGTCGAACAGGTAGATCGTATTCAGCATCCCCTACGCTTACACATACATTCCAACATTACATCTCATTTAGCCTTTATGTTTAAGAAATAAGATGAATTCCACTGCGACATGCCGTACGGTGACTTGTGAGTTTTCGTTCTTCAAAGCAGACGGCGTACCTCCCATAACAAAACACTATCAAATTCCCAAACAAAGATTGCCTGAATGAATATGGAAAAGCGAGCAGTGGATCGTAAGATGTCTAATACAACGATATTTGATTCGCATCTAATCAGATACAACAGTGAAAATGGTACAAGCTGTTTACAGTGGACGGACAAAGTAACAAGAGAGTCAAAGGGAATACGCTTGTTAGTAGCAAGTCAATAACGTTCTGGACACAGTGGCATAATAATGTCATTAGTAACAACGTTGTTATTGATATGGGAATCTCAAGATATACGAGTCAGAGGTTGATCGGTGGAAGTTGGTGGTCACGGGGAACTGGATGCTGAATGCTGTGGCAAGTCGCCCGGCTATCATTAGGCCAGAGATGGCGCATTACTTTCTGTTAATCCCAGGAGTTCGATTAGCACAGACTATCTGACTGGAAGGTCCAATATCACGCCGCCTTGCGGAATGATTCACCCTAACCAATGTGTAGTGAATCCTAGCTGAAATTTCTGGTCATTAACCTATGATAACGACTTCTATGCGTCCGTTGGGAAGCCATCCGAGACCGGCTTTGGTGTAGCGGACGTTTTGCACGCAGTGCACACATGATTGTAGTCCGCCATTGTCTGAGCCATATGAATCTCCAATCAATTGTTATCTCCATTTTCATTGATGTTAGTTCCCAAGTCAAAGGTGTAATTTACGGAGAACATGAAGCATGCTTGGGGCCCGTACTGAAAATACAACATTTCACAAACCACTAGCAAACAAGGTCAACGAAACCGCAAACACTGAGTTTTTCAGCCACAGTTGGTTGACCAATCACAAGTCTCTGGTAGTTGTAGATACGTACGTTGTAACTTGGTGTCTGGAAGGTGACGTCGCTGCTATTTTGGATTGTAACCATCACACCAGTTGACGATAAGTACGAACTTAGATGTCAAAACCCACCATGTCTAACATCACACAACTGGGCTCTGCGTACGTACACTGGTAAACCCAGTCGAGCTCATGGCAAGTGTGTGATAAGAGTTCCCTATGCCAGAAGACCACTCACTCCCAGTTTGTGTGGTGCCAGACGGCCGACGAAATCTCCTAGGAAAAGACTGTGTTCAAAAGTTTCCCGGACTGACGGAGAATCCTGTATCTGTTCTCTAGAGTCTGAGAAGCTACGCAAATACGAGATGACGTCCAACTAGAGAGGTAATTGAGAGAACATATAGGGGTGATCTGGCGTGCAGTCGTCTACCTCGTGAAACGTGTCGGCAGTCGACAACAACCATCAGTCCAATCAGATTCTACAATCACTTACATTTATCTGATCGTCCCGTCTTACGTTCACATGAAGACCACATTCCCCCACAATTTCTGGATACACTCAGAGACGCTAATAGGTAATACACAAAACACCGGTCAGGATAATGTTCAGAATATGAGACAGTCCGTGGACGAGGTTGTGTCACTACGCTCGAGCCGCATTACAAATTCGGTTGGCCAGTTTCATGGTTAACTGACATATTTCCCTAAATAGTAGGTGATTTCGCATGTTGTTTCTAGCTTGGTCGGCTGCCACACCAGTGTGCTCAGTGGACAGTGGTGTTATCGATAAACGCACACATTCGCATATTGACATGTTAAGGAACACCCGTAAACAAGACGGGAGTAAATTTCAAAGCGTAGATATTGTTAAGGGAGGTGGACATGGTTTGACTGTGGCCTTTCACATGTAGCTCTACATGCTGCTATCCGGAACTCAGTTCCAGAGTCAGGAATTGTTGGGAATCTACAAACGGCTTTGATTCTGTGTCTTATCTGGTCAACGGATGAGAATCCTTCCTTCATCTTGATGCTCAGCTGTTCATAGTTGATACACGAGGGTGTAATATGCAGAATTCTCGCATGGTCATGATGACACGGAAAGCTCATAGCAATTGCGGTTAATTTTAACGTATCCCACACTACTTTGCTTATTTTCTTCCGGGCAACAGAGTGGGCTCCGTCCATTTTGTATAACGTTGTTGCAGACTAACGGCGTGTCTTCCGATGTGACTCTGGCTTCTGGAGGTATTTGTCTTTGGGCAGTGAGTGGCTGCCACAAGGAAATGTCTATAACAGCCAAGGTCACGTCTCGAAGAGAAGTTGGCCTGTTAAGGCTACCCGGGCTAATAATTGTGTTGTTGAGTACAACGATTGAAAGTAAATGATTCGAGCATCCTGGGTTGATCTCTGCCATGGGGAGAAGCACGTTCTAAGGTCATACTTCGTGATACAGTCCACTCTTTGGTAACTGAGTGCATGGTGAGTTTCGAGAGTAGTACTTCTGCACCCGAATGTGCAATTCGTTCTAGTAATCACAATGCCTAGAGCTCGACGTAATACAATGCAAACTACAACAAGGTAACCTGATTTCCCACACCAAACCACATAGCACATTGTCCGCGAATGAAAACAGA
>QNGE01005562.1:0-34781 GCA_008508345.1 Paragonimus westermani
AGATCTGTCCGTGGACCGCGAGTTGAGAGCGCGTGTGGCAATTCTCATCAATCAGCAATCATGCGACAGACATCTCAGACAAGATAAATTTCTACCAACAAAGTTTCTTTTATGTTACTGCGTACCTATTTTTGTGTCTCATTTCATCGATCGGACATTTTCGTAAGCAAAAACATTCGGTTGACATACCAACAGTGGATACTCTTAATTATTAAGCTGTGCTGTTATACTAGGTCTGACTGTGTTCAGGAGAATGTAATACTACATGCTTGTCCGCCTAATCATTCAAATTACTATTACACCACAGTCCGTGCGTTGGTGCGTAACATAATTTCTTTTTTTCGTTTAGGTTTCGATGAGAAGAAAAAAATTTGAAAATGGAAACATGCGGTTTTCATATAACATCTTTATTTTCTTTGTCAAATAGTGTCAATTTTCCTTGATTAACCCATCTGTCTTTATTCAAGTGATTTTTCACTAGTAGTTCACTGATATAATTTTAACCATCTATTGGCAGCAACAAATTCGTTCACGCATTACGGTGCTTGTTAATTTGCAACAACTATCTGTGCATGTTAAAATTTTATAAGCTGTAACCAGTAGCGAAGTTTAGAAGACACAATGAAATTTGTATTTTGAGTAAACGAAATACCTCTGACTTTTTTGAGTACTGTATTGATTATAACCACGTTCTAAGGCTTGTCCCAAATGTTATTTCACCTGAAAGATGCTCAACCGAATTCATCAGCGGGTTGATACAGACCGACCGTATGCTACTGTAAGCAGAATATATTAACGGACGATTGAACAGCTTCTTTTTGTTGTGGTCCATATTAGCAGGGTCCACCAGTGATTCACTCAGGATGTAAATGTTGTGTGACTCAACAGGTTAACGAATTGTCCGTCCGCCAAATAGCTGTGTTTTAAGCACCGAAGGGTTTAGGCTGATCAGAAATTCTGACGTATAAATTCAGATGGCAATGTGCGTTCAGGAATACACAGCTACGTTTGTGTTGGTCTCCTCATTTTGACGCAACAATATGAATTTTAATTGGGTCAGTTCCTCAAAACAGCTAACCAACATAGTATAGGTTACAAGAAAGATATATAAACCTGAATACAGTTAAAACGAAAAGATTTTCACAAAGAAAACTGATGTATGGTAAACTTTACTGCTAGTTAACGTAAGAAGAACGTAACTTTTCGAGTGGCTGCGTACCTTGATTCCATTACGAATGATGGGGAGTTGTTGACCCCACCGTCTGCCTTTGCTTACCATCTGGTCATTAATCTCCACAATTTTGCACTCTCAACTCCCAGTGCAATAATTGTAGGCTTTTGTATCAGAAACCGATCCAATAATTTTGAATGTACGCGGAGAACTGCTCATATCGTGAACGTTGATTTAAACGTGTTCATAGGCCTGGTTTTGTCCACTTGTGGAGCTCTCGCTCCTACACCTTCAATCCTTATTGTATTTCTGCTGGCAAACTTTTGCTAACTTGAATCTCCGGGTCAACTTACGTCTGTTAGCATTACCATCATGTGTCCTACAGTGTTTGAGCGTGTTCGTAAAAATTGCTTTTCACTGGACCTCGTTAATTTGGTGGATTCTATATCAAAGGACTGGCGGCTACAGTCCACGAACTTAATGACACACAGATAGATACCTTCCGAATCAGATTGTGCATTGCATTCTTACAGAAGTTGGATGTCGTAATGACTGCGGTAGGCAGTGCTGCACATTGAATATATCTCACACACGTTTCATTTTTCAAGAGAATCAGTGGGGTTATGACACAAGGTAAGATGTGTCATGAGCTGAAGTGCCCATCATTGTGGCGAGAATATATCCTTTGGGCATGTTCTCAGTGGATTCATAGTTTCCACCCTCTAAATGTGTTCTTACATATGAACAGAGCTGACCGTCTACACTTTGACTCAGGACACTATACCTAGCTGAATATATAACGTATACATAATGTGTATCAGGCACCTTATTCAACTTTGCTTGGCCGTTTACGTCATTGTAACTGATCAAATCATATCTCACTGAAATGTGATTTCGGACAGCCATTTTTCTGACATAATGGACGATGCTATAGTTTTCCTTCATTACTAAGCGATGAACTGCGTGATACCCTAACTGTCGGAAGGATGGGGCAAGTCAACTTTGTCAATAAAATCAGTTTCGTTGTAACTGTCAAAGTGTTTGTCCGGGAGCCGCGAATGAGCACGAAGGTTTCTATGAATAAACTTGAATTTTACTGAGAAAACTGCAGTGACCAACATATAATCGCTATCAAAATGATCTGGTAACTATATTTCTAACCACAGTTACTGTGTTTCAGAAGATTATGTAGCCCTCTTTGATTCCGTACTATGAAGAAAACCTTCACCTGAATGTGAAAGGTTTAATCAGTCACAGGAGGTACTGATTTTGTCATATAACTGTAATGAGCAAAACTCAGATGGAGGCGATTGCACGATATATTGCCTTTGGAATCTCGCTGCTTCTCACTAGGTTCATGTTGCAGTTTTGGCGTTTATATAACAGGGTTAAGCAAAGCCAGTGGATGAAAATGTTAGACGACAGTTAGTGTCATACGTTTCCGCAATAACCTGTCGTGATAACCGAATCTAAAAACACCCGCTTATAACCCTCACCCCAAGTGACTTGCGCTTCGAACTCGTGGTTATATTTACACACAATGTATCCGGTGTAAACCTGAATGGGTAGGACTAGGAGGCATGTGTGGATGGTAGTATTTATTATCCAACTGGTCAATGCAGGCTCAACAGACGGCAGGCTAGTAGGAAACTGAAACCCTTATCTCACGGAGTAAAAATACAAGCAGAACTACTTCGACTGTTAAATCTAGGCTAAGATGAAAGATACTGTCAATGTTAAGCAATAATTAAGTCCATATAGTAATACAAATCACTATAACCTGAATAGGACTTGAAAAGTAGAAGAGAATTTACGTCTGTACTAAGAACCAAACAGTACGTTCATTATGCACTACACAAACAAAGGTAGCAGGGCTACCTTGACCCGGTTCTCCGAATAACAAACGACGCAAGCTAGTGACCGACATGGTCAAAGAAACGTATACTTGGTTTAAATAATTTGTCCTCAATATATTCTTCATTGAGAGTGAACTATGAGTGCGTCAGTAACCTGTGCATTTGCGACCGAACGTATCACAGCGTCATAAATTCACAGCAAATCTTTTGAGTGCATTCCACTTGAATACACGGTCGCACAGCTGCTGGTCCTTGATTTTTCGATGCCTCGTCCAAATCGAATTCCTTCACACGATCTGTTTTTAAAGTGGCATCCTCCTGTGACCCAAGATTGATACTGCAGCGTATCACACTTACCGGTCATCGTGATTTTGTTCACACTTTTTTGTGGTTGCCGCTATAAAAAAGATTTCGTGACCAGCTGATAATGATTCTACGGAAGTATACCAGCCTACCGAACTAGGTGAGCATACTCATAGTTTCACTCCTTTTAGTGGATGCTTGCTAAAGCTTCTCAGCTTTCGGAGCCATATCCGACCACTAACTACCAAACGGTGTCCAATACATTGTACGGGGAAGTGGCTTATATGCCCAATATTCCGTCGACACAATTTTCAGGTTCTAGTGTCGGGTAACGTCGTGAACATCACCATTAAGCCACAATAAAGTAGGCTGGTTTTCATCTCCAAGTTAAGGATTTTTTAGGCGCGTCTTTTAAGACGTCCGAAAGCAACGTCGGGGTTAGTCACGCAAGCTTGCAACTTTGGATTCACAGAGGTCTACTACTCAGGTTGCAGCCACCGGTACAGTGCTTCCCTTGATGTGAATTTCAGCCACTGGAACGGCATCTACTTTGTGTGATACTTGAGCGTTGTCTACTGACTTTTGAAGGAAAACTGTTGGTACCACAGTCAGGTATGGGCCCTGTTGCTTTTTAGCTAAGACAGGACCTTGCTTCACATCAGTGACAGTTTTGAAGATGGCATAGGTTGGCCTAGGGGTGGTAAACGGCGTACATTCTGACAAGATTATTGCGGTGCTCTCGGAGTATGCAGGATATCAACTTCGGGCAGACCGAGAAGGATCCTTGCTGCAGCATTTCTGGCACAGTTCAACAGAATACGTTCCCGATAGCTGTTTATGTTCCGCCTTCACTTCGATCTTTAAATAAAGGTACGGAGAAGGCTTATTTAAACACCTATGATCTACTTAGTGCAGGGCTTCAAAAGTTCCGTTGGCAACATGTTCATCCATAACTTCCGAATTTTGCAGTGGTTTATTGACTAGCCTAACCTCGACTGGTTTGGAGATGTTATCAAGCTTCTCTTTGGTGGCTTGCTCTGACACCTTATTAGTGGTCATAGGATTATTCCGTTGGCTGCCTAAATGTTTCTGTCGAATTTTCGTTGAATCTTCCAGTGATGTGCACAAAAGCCGCGTTCTGTTCTGCTGGCGGCGTAGCATACTAGATGAGCAGTCCAAACAGCATCTCCAACGAACCATAGAAATCTTTGTATTATTGGCGGTCCGCCTAATTGTCCATTCACTCATATTACTTCTTACAGTGACTGTAATTGATGTAATAAGGTTTTCACTGAGATAATCACGAGTCCCACGGAGTGTCCTAATGGTGTTGTGAGCGTTTGGACCTACACTAGAACCACCAAGTGCTCCAAGTTCAAGATAACCACACTATCGAACCAGTCTGGGCGTTCCTGGCGCCAAATGCTGACTGTTCCAATGACTGGTACCGTCACATGTTTCTTGAAGTGTTGCCACAAATCGTCAGGGTTAGTGAATGCGGATGGTCATCAAAATGAACGGCCAATGCCCGCTAGAAATTATAGTAATCTTTGAGAGCTCTAACCGTCTAATATCCAGTCTTTGCCGGTGTTCAGGCGTTTAACAAGGAAAAGCGGTTTACAACCATGTACCCACAAGTTGTTCTTGGCCAGACTACCCATATTGCTGCACTCAGTCTGGTGGATCATTTACATGATTCAGGCTTCAGGAATGTCGCAGCCCCATCTAAGTGGAATCGGATGCTCCTGACAACCAGTTTGTAAGTAGCGCATGGGTAGAGCAAAAGTCAGTGTGCTGATTGATTACGAGGTAAAAGAACACCTGGCCGGACTGCTGAGTTTCACCTAACATTTACACTGACTGTCAAGAGAAGTGGACCATAGAACTGGCTCTTTCAGTGGCGTGACAAAAGATGGAACCAAGAAGATCCAAGAAAGGATGAGGAAAATTTTCAGACATATCTCGACCGACGAGTAAACATGTGGGCTGGTATCGTGGGGTTGACGCATCATCAAAGTAAACAATGAGAACCACCCCCTTCGAAACGGGCGACCCTATACAAAGTACCTTTTGCCAGAAGTAGCAGGCGACGCAGACACTACGTTTTCTGGAGCGTAATTTTTTTATCTACAAACTACTTACTTCTGAAGGCTGCAACATCAGTACTGTGGCAGCCAAATTTCACTTATATCAGGGTGGTTCAACGTTCCTACCAAGCGGTACTGTATCGATCCAGCAGTGTGAAGATATTCTTTGTTGAGATGGACAACATCTGTTGTCCATAAGCATGTCTTAGGCTGGCTGGAGGGAACTCCCTAGAAATTCCCGAATCAATACACCGATCTGTGATGTGGGAAGTAAAACGAATTTCTTGTGGGACACCACCGGACTCTCTAACTTCTAGCTGACGTTCGAGGAAAGAGGATAGAAATCCCCTCGAGAAGTACCTGTATCTAGTAATGCAAATGACTCAGTTGGTCAGAAGAGCTTTATCTAGTCTGTGGGCTCAGTAGGTGGGACAGTGAAGTTTGATTCAGTCTACTGGTGTACCTGCAGTAAATGGGTGCGGCGTAATTCGCATCAGGCTTCTGAGCAGTATGAGGTTTTCCATTATACGCAGTGCTTCACCGACAGTCATGGTCACTTCTTTGAGCGATCTAACCCGCTTGTGTTTGGGGATACTTTCTTACGCTGTCATCCTTGTGGAATGATGAAGGAAAAGTATTGTAACAATCCATATAATTCCTTCGACTTTGCCCCACTGTCTGAACAAACCAACGTGGCCGGTGTTGTGACACTCGTAACTACGAGTAAGACTGCTTTTTCTGGTTACTTTACTTTGGTCTGTCTGAAATAACTGAGCCTGGAAGAGCTGAAATCCTAGTTAGGATAACTCTTCACAGGATCATTATCACACGAAAGTTGCGGAGAAGATTATGCAAAATCATAATTAAACGATGAGCTAAAATGTACGTTTACCAAGACAGTTTGAGTTTGACGACCACATATTTTTGTCGAGGTAGTTGTCATGTGCGACAGGAACAGTTTCAGCGAGCTAAATTGGACATCGCATTTTGGTTACGTCTATAACACTGGAAGCAATAACCTTATGTCCAGATTTCAACAGCTGACATCTGCTTGAATATAGGTACGTACTTAAGAACCAGGCCACTTACTTGGGCAAATGAGACAGCAGCTGTGCTCATTTTAGCTCAAAGTGGTGGACAAGTGTCCTCGGCTGCGACAACTAGTGTTGCGCAACCAGTGAAACACAAACAATTAGGGTCTTCGGGTTTACGTCAATCGCTCTTGGACGTGAAGTTATGACGACCATTGCCTCAGTCTTGTTTCCGTAACAAACACTTGGAGACTACTACCATTCTTTGAAGTTGCTGCTACCACAGGTAACGACTACGTTCTTGCGAACAAAAAATTATGAGCGTCTGTCTGAAACTACTGAGGCTATTTGACAATTCCATTAATGGTGTGTTTGCAGGGACATGTTTCCTTACACTAACCTCGTTTCAGTTGTCGTCGTTGTTAAAATGGAACTGGGTCTAACATCACACAGAAGAAGCGTTCAGCTTATGTCTTGAATAATTCTGGTTTAATTCAAGTTGAACATCACCCACATTTGATCGCAGCCTTCGCATTCAAATGGACTTTCCAGCCAGCCAGCCTCATTCGAAATGAAGCACTAGACTCGAGTTGCGCTCTCATTAGAGCTCATCAGTAGTGCATATCCTTGCCACGGCTGGGATTTGAACTCCGGCCATTCCAATCACGAGGTAACCGTGCTAACCACTGCGCCATCCACCTCACATTAGGCACGACCGAATCATCAAATCTGAACGCTCAACCACTCTGGCTTGTGAGCAATGATCAGGTTGCCCGATCGTCTTGAGAGGAGACAGTTACTGTCCTGTTAACTCCAATCGAAAACCCCGCGATTAGGACTTCCGAGCCAGGTCGAAATCACTGGTCTCATCAGAACTGTAAGGCAATATTCTAGTTTACTGATGAATGAGTAGTCAATGATCTGACTTATTTTCAAGTTGACCATCACTCACATTTGATCGCTGAGTTTGCATTCAGTTAGGCAATTCAGATAGATAATGTGAGGTGAATGGCGCAGTGGTCAACACGGTTGCCTCGTGATTGGAATGGCTGGAGTTCAAATTCCGGCCGTAGCACTAGTGACGAGCAGTTCTAATGAGAGCGCAACTCGAGTCAAGTGCCTCTTTCCGAAAGAGACTGTCTGGTTGGAAAGTCTATCTGAATGCCATCGCTGTGATCAAATGTGAGTGATGGTCGACTTGAAAGCAAACCAAATCCCCGACTACTCATCAGTAATTCTGGTTATACTTGTTCCATGTGAGCTGAAAATATTTGGATGCCAGTTTGAACGAGTCATGTCTGTGGAAACGGAACGTATAGTAACGGGTTCAGGCGACAGGTGGGATGATAAGAATATAACAACACTATGTGTGAACACAACACACAGCCCAGGAACATGGAGTTGTTAGGGGATTTAGTCGGTGGAAATGTGCACTTGGTTAAAGCCGAACAGTGGTCTTGAATAAGAATTCAGTGCACACCAGCTAGACATGTTCCATTTCAGTATGATTTGTTAGCGTGACGTGCAAATCTCTCAGTCATTGTCTTTTAAAAGAGAATAAGTGCTCACAAATCTTCTGACGCGCGCCACAAAGTCGTTTCACAGATTTAATCGGTAACAACAAGGGTTGTTTAGGTTGCTTGCTCAAATACTAAACAGTATGTTCAGATGCCCATCAGTCACACATCACATTGGAAATGTCTGTCAACTATATGCTCATATGTCTGAAGGATTTTAGAACAATAACCAAATCGTAAGTTCACCGAGACAACCGCGCTGTCTGTTATCGAATGTTTATGTCTGCAGAGTGGGTTGTCTCAAGAGCTTCCTGATCATTTTAGATAGATTTTAAAGCAAGGTGACCGATTGAACATGCATGAATCCACATGAATCATTTGATAGTTTTTTGCTCCGCTGAACCTGATAGTTTTACAAAGCGACCCAATGTCACGTACAAACTACGTGAATTTTAACCCTGTATATTCATTTCTGCAAACATTTGTTATTCGTCTGTGCACCGTAGCCTCAAAAGTTTCACGTGATTTGAGAGCCATCTGCAAAATAAAATCCATTCACAAGAAGAGCGGCTTAGATTGGCTACAACGCTACACTATTGGGTCAACACAAACGAGTACATATCAAAGGACGTCATTCCTGGGTGTGCAAATCGGACGATGCCGCAACGCGACGGTTACAGTAACTGACCAACCGCACCACAACAGATACAGACTAGTACTTTGCTAACCTAGTGAATACACTCGACCGTCATTGGAGTGTTTCTTCCCTAATTGCGTTCAAAAGATTGGTGGTGGAAACATGAAGTGCAGCCAACGTTCATGTGCATGTGTACGTGAGACAACTGATGCCAACGATGCAAACTGCACCATTTACTGTGACAAGAGGTTTTGTTGTTCAAAGTCGAACAGGTGTCGCACAGTTACCGCTCCTGGGTGCGAAAAATCCTGAATGAGGATTCAGAGTTGCATTAGTTTTCGGAACACAGATGGATCACTCTCATCTCAAACTAACACGGATTTGAACTTACTCATCGGGACTCAGTGCGCAATTTGGTGTTCGTACCTTAAATGGTCAATTAGACAACATATGGGTTGATGCTTATGTGTGCAAACTGCACAAGCCCAAGTATGTACTGTCCTGCATCCTAACGCTCGGTCTGGTTGATTTAGCAAATTAAAAATTGTATATCCCAATTACAAACATGAGTTGTAATCTCACTTCACGAGGTACTCGTTGTCATGGTACCAAGAACGAACTCCTGGTGTTTGTATCGCCGATGGTTGTCGACATCAACCTTAGATAGCCCATTGAGATTCAATTTTATGTAAAAATACGGGCATGAGCCACCTGTTCCACCCAGGATATTTCGGAGTAGTTGATCGAATGAGTATCATTATGAATGCCTCAGTGAAAACCAACTGCCTTAAATCGGAATATCTAGGTAAGACATATTGTAAGGGATAAGCAAACACGAAGGTTGACCATTTTAACACTCGACGGAGTATCTTGAAGTTCTGAGATGTGACCAAAGTGCACAAGGACTGAATTTCATGTAATACGGGCGAGTGGATGAGGTATCAAGTAACGAAATCTGAGCGAAGGACAAAAAATGGCCATCGAAAATCCCACGACAGACAGCGTCAGCCACACGTACAAAACCGGGCAGAAATGCACACGAAGTGCAAATGGAAAGCGCCACTGCATCATGAACCGGGATTCCGAGTTCGTACACGCGAGCGTGCTCGTGGTATGATTACGTGCGAGTTGGAGTGTAACACCTGTGCTTTGTTGAACGAATGTTTGTTACACAGTGTTTGGTAAAATAGCATTGTTATTGGTAGTGAAGAGTTGTTTTTTCTCTCAGCAAGCCCTTTTTTGATGAAATACCTTTATGTCTACATTGCAACGCTACTCGTGTTATCATCGTTATTAGCAAAGCAATTTTTGTGGATTATCACGTCATTCTTGAGATCGAATTTTGTGAATGAAGCAGTGAGATGCAAAAATGTATGCAATGTTTTTCGCAGTATTCTTTCTTACATTCTGATCACACATGAATATATCACCAGTTTTAGTCACAGGAGCAATAACCAACAGATAAGGAGTTATGGGTAAATGTGTTAAAAATACAATCCGGAAAATAAAAAATATACATGGAGCTAATAACTACAAGGACAACCCCAAAATTTTGGGAGGTATAATACGCGAATAAACCTTACATAACTTTAGTACCACTAGTATGTGATCGCAATTTTCAGTTAGGCCCTGTAGCCAGCGCTGTGAAATAAAGAACAGTTATAGTAAATTTTCCTTTCATTTCAAGCTCATCAGCTGTGAATTTTTCGTTGCAACTGGATTCGAGCTCTGACCCACTAGCCTGGGTAACGAGAGTTAACCAAAGAGATGGAGAAAAATATTAGGACATCTGTCCAATCCACGGATGCATTAACAAATGCCACTGATTCGGGTATCGCAACAGTTATCAGGAGCGTATTTTAGACAATACACCTAGCTGGAAACGTATTTCATAGTTCAACCAAGCACAGCTGCTCGAAGTTACAGCGATATTGCATTCGTCTACACGACATTCGCTTGGATGGGTAAATTTCACCCCACCTGTGCTGTACACATATTAATTTGATAACAGGTAAATGTATGAAACTGTTCATGATTGAACTGTACACGAGTCGTCGAACTCATCAACTAAAAGCGCTTGATGACCACCGAGTTATTGATGTCACTTGCAATTGTGTTCTTTTCATATTCGCACACATCGCTCATTTCTGGCTAACAGCGGGATCGGAGTTCTACTAACTTATTTGCCCTTAGTGGCAGTATCCATTAGAAGTTAGACTTTAAAAAGTTTTTATAGAGAAGTCTAGGGATTTAGATTTTTTCACGCAGAATACCATTCATACTTGGTCGTAGCCTTTGAATTAAGAAATTCCGTTCGGGTGGCCCACTTCGAAAAGGGATACTAGATTCAAGTTTTGCTCTCATTACAGACTACTAGTAGTGGACGTCCAAGTCTGAACCGGGATTTACACTACCATCCTCGTGTTTAGAGGACCGGCGTGTTCATAACAACGCCAGCAACCTCACAGTATGCAGGACCAAATGGTCATTCTGGAACATGCAACCGAAACCTAGTGTGAGTAGTGTTCAGGTTACCCGATCAGTTCGAAGATCGAATAAACAGACTTGCTCAGACGTTAACCTCGTGATCAGAACTTCTCTGTTACACAGAAATTACTCCCCCCATTTGAACAAGTGAGCATGGTTTAGATCTCTGATAAAAATTCGAAGGCTTAGATTATTTCAAATTAAACATCATCCACACTTGGCCGCAGCTTCCACATCTAAAAAAGCTTCTTGGCTTAGCAATTATTTCATAATTCACTTGCATCAGGAGATCCAGCAGCATATTGCACTCTATCTAGTTGCACCGACGGAGCATCTGAGGTCTGCTACAAGCAGTCCAAATGTCCAAATTTTGCTGTGATCGCCACTGTAGCGTTTTGTACACTATTTTCTAATTCATATTTTTCATTGTTATTCATGCCTTTTCATCTTCTTCGACCTCACATGTGTACACTTGGCGTTTGAACGAGGTTAATCGATCCACAGAGTAACCGATAATTTAAATATTACACTTCCGAGTTCGCGAGTTCTGCTTACTGTTCGCGTTCAGGGTCGGTGGCGTAGGAATCTTTGGAAGAGTTAGAATTCAGCGGAACCAACCATTTGGTTCGGCAAATTTATTTACCTGTCGTTGGAATTATCTCGGTCGTGACATCGAGACAATCTGGGGGACACACGACAAGTAGTATCAGTGGAGAATCCTCATTTGGTGTAGTGGAACGTTAAACCAACGTGCCTCCACGAACTATTGTGAGTTATTTGTTTTCCTTTTCATCAGATTTTGACTTCCTATTCACACCTGACTTTCCATCTACTGCTTAGATCCACTACACCACTTGTCTTTGAACTCTTGCATTATAATTACGATACTATTGCGTCTGCAGTGACCATCCACTGATAAACCGGGTCCATTCAGCGCGTTCATCCGTCCTAGTTGGCCGCAACTGCAACTGTCTATCTATTCCATTCGTTCACTTCAAGCCCGATGAACACCGTTTTGTTTTTCGAATCAGATCGTCAGCATTCAGGGCTGAAAGTACGACAGTATTCCGTTCGATGCGGTAATCCTAATGTGGACGCAAACAAGCACACTGTGTGCTTGTTTGATGAATGTGCTACTTCCCTCAGAAACGTTCACTGTTTTGTCGTTGTGGTCACTTTCCGAGATTATCTGGACAAGTGATAGGAAAATTATGTTGGTTCCGGCTGACCAGATAGACGTTGTTTTGTCGGACTTCAAATGTGTAGTGTGTGAGATGTCACCAAATTATGAGCGTCATCCTCCTATTCGTTGTCGTTGTGACGCAGGTACTTACTGACAGACAAGCTACGCTGGCGGATACGCCAGTTTGTCATGCACTAAACATGTGCACTAGGCTAACCAGCTCCATAGTGCAGTAACGCCTGTCAGTTCCTTGATTACTATTATGCGACCAGATGTCTTTTTGGTTGCCCTGGCTAGATTAATTGACCCGCCTGGCCACAGCCCAAGCGTTATAAAATTACTTTTAAATGATCTAAATTTCGCTATTATGGTGAGTCACAGTGTTCATGAAAGACAAAGTACGTGGAAGCACTTGTCTGGTGTTTCTTGTATTTGTCAAAAATTGCACGTCGAACATCACCAAGTAGACATCACAAAAAGTTAGTAAGAATCTTGACTTCAGACCGTATTATGTGCTGCGGTTCCATGAACTTTACGACAGTGAACAATATCGACCTTGTAATCATTACAAATGGTTTGTTATCCCTAATGAACTGTTCTTCTTATAATTCATTGTTTCTTGAGAAAAAAGAATTAGTTAGGATTGGATTCAACCAAACGTAACGACAAACCGATTTTGCAATGCTACGTTTGAAGCAGTAGTCACCAAACAGAGGCAGGCAAAGAAGTTTTATCCTTGTGGAATACACTTCGAAAAGTGCCAGCTGACATTCAAACATTATTTCCAGTTATTGTATTCAATGCTAGTTTTGTTAAGTTCTGTTGAATCATTTTTGAGATTGCTATCTCTTATTTGATTAATATTAAAATGTGGCCTCGTGGTTTATCTGTTTTCATAACATTTAACTACATTTATCACATTCATTTATACATCAGCTACTGCAACTGTTCTCTTTGCTCATATTCGAAATGTGTCCTTTAAACTTCTAAATACCAAAATTAGACATTCTCCTCAGTAGTTCCGAACCGCAAAACAGAACTGAAATGCGAAAATATATTGTCCTTTTTGCTTAATAAAAACATTCTACTATATTTTTTCTTGAATAACCTATGAGTCCCATCATTCCTTGATGCCAGACCAGCCATTTTGCTCTTACACAACCAATAAAAATTTGTTTGAATGAGCTCAGTTCCGTTTCATTGTCCACCATCATTAGGCCGTGCTTATTTGTTGAGTGGGTTGTACGAATACACTCATTGTTCACTTTTTGAGAATTTTCCACTCTCGAGGTGGGAGATTTAACTTTCTTGTATACTGATTCAGTTAGTACGGTATCAACTTCGGTTTTACGAGTGCCTTCTCATAAATCGTTTAGAAGTTACATTATCTTCTCTGTCTTTGGATACTGAGAAAGGCATTTAGTGGACCAACAGACTGCGCGTAACTCGGCGTGAACTTGATTCGTCATCGAATAATACAATACCTACCGTTGGTTATACCAAAATGACGGTCATCGAAACAGACGAATCCTACTTATCGGTCTTTTGGGTCTCATCGATTGCCAACTATTTTCTGAGGTGAGATCACCTTGGTTGACATTCAGATAAATGATAGACTGTAAAAGACATGTATTAGGATCTGGTGACAGTACACTGGAAACACCAAAATGCGCCTAAGTCACTTACCATACACGTGATATTCGAAGACACCTTCCAGATCTAGTATGCGACATATACCAGTACCCAACTTGGCTAACCCTACTTCTGTTTTTGATGGATGGTCCTTATGAAGATAAAATCAGGTTTCAGAAGTACCCAGAAAAATCGAGTGCATTTTCAGAACTTGTCTTTATTTGTAATTTGTCGGGTATTTCGGTGCAGCGCACAAAAATAGTCGTTAATTTTATCAAGCTGATTAAGTGGAAAGACTAACGCATGCGAGTGCACCCTTTCGAACTGTCACGAAGTTTGCAGTCGTTCCGCTGCGTTGCAGATACCTGGGAGCTCATTGAAAATGCCGGTAGAATGCCGGTAGTAATTTCATATTTATTTTCTCTGTGGGAAAAATATTATCATCACCGACGTCAACAATAATGACTGTATGGTCGTAATGACGCCCCGGTGAACACTACGGGACAGCGCTCATATTTCAAGAAGAGACTGCACCTTTCAGAAGCCATAAGTCGCTCTGCTCGAATAATCAAGCGTACAAAATTGTTCATCTTCAGTTGCTACATAAATTTCGGTACTGAGCAAAAGTACACTTCCAGACCTTTGCAATAGTGCCATTGTTTTCTGATAAGCCATAAGGAGTTCTGTGACCTACCAGTTTGACCAAATGATAAATTCAAACTTTACTCTATTTCCAAGCCAAAATTGGGTGAATTTTGCTGTGCATAAAAGAGTTCTATTTATCCGACAACCAACCAGCTTCCTGTTAGTCTATCTTTGTACAGCCATTCTATTGGCGTTGTCAATACCGCGTACGAAGAAACGCCAAGAACCCGTCAAAAATGTGATCGGACAGTGGTAAACTGCCTGTTGTCACATCTATGCCTAACCAGTACCTCAAGTGGTAAACATTTTAGTCAGTAGACTCGTTGTTCGACAGTAATCGATACCCGTCCCATCCCAGTTACACGATCGTCTACAATTTGGTTACTCGAATGGCATTTGGTGGCCTTGTTGCTTAATGTGACATTACTGCGACATTCTTAGCCTAAAGCTTACATTTCAGACTTATTTACCAATAATTGGGTATAGAACAGCGACGTCAGAAAGGCCAAAATTCTCTACAATCAATTCATTTCTTACTGTATCGCAGTTCGCAAAGTGAATTTGTTTAGTCCATGAGCTCCCTCTGTCAGCCTATTCTCTTCCCCACCCGGAGTCACCTGGTATTCAATTAATGTCAGTGTGATCACTGCTTACCTGAGTTCTATCAATTTGAGTGATCTCCAAGTTTCTAGTCAATACTTTCTTCCAGTATGATTGTGAATATCACTGGACGAAACACACAAGTTTAGAAATCCTAATAGTGTAGCTACACTTTACAAAGTGATGGATAATCAGCTCTCTCCCAAACGCACTAAAAAGATCGGATACTTCCGTGAAACTGTTGAGCGCTTGCATATTAAGTGCATAGGCATATCCACAATAGTGTATGCGGTGAATCGAAAGTAGTTTTACAGACGTTTCTTATAATTCAACTACACTATGTGCGCCCCAGATGTTAGTTCATCCAAAAAAAGAAACGGCTTATACACACCCCAGCCTTATAGGAAGCAAAAGTCCCAGTATCATCTGAAAGCCTTCAAATACGTCTACTACTACGTAGTGGTATAACATATCTCCTATCAGTCGTCCGATGCAAGACGCGTAACCACTACCGACTTGGGCACTCAAGACAAGAAAGCAAAGTAACTTAGATATGCTGAGTTAGTGTGTAAATGTGTTACAACTTCTGACATGGAACACATCGCTCCAAAGGTTGTTCGTAGGTTTACACATACACAAAAATAACTGCGACTAGCCCAAACTGGGTCCACGTAGAACCAGTGATCAAATTCAACCTCCCTTAGAACGCACCACGAGAGTTTGGGACATGAGAGGCGTACGCCAAGGCTCTCTTTGCTAAAGACCACGAGAACTTGAATCTTGTCAATTAGTCCAACAAGATATTATGGCGAATTCACCAGAAAAGTGATTCGGAATACAACGACTTTCTAGGACCACTCCATAACGAAGGTAAATTAGAGCGCGTACTGATGCTACAACACGTGTGACTAGCCTGAAAACTCAGTCAAATTACATTCGGACACCTACAAGCCGTATAGAGTCTTACTGATTATACGCAAATCTGGACAGAAGGCCTGGGTGTATTGTCGTTCACTAGGTTCCTTTTTTTGAAACCAACACCCACTGTGCCAATGCATTTCTTGATTTCAACCAGCCGCTAACTCAAGACCTACTGGTTTTCAAATATCTCATGTTGCTGAGATACAAAGCTTGCTCGTTTGGCATTCAGTACAGCGTCAAGGCTTTGATGATTGTTCGTTTTCAATTGGAAGATGATCGACCAAATCTAAGTGGTATGGCGTACCACTGGCCATCACCTTCCAGGCGATATCACGTTCTACTTTATGTTTTACTCATCATCCAGAATGACCTTAACACGTTGAGCATGTTTCAACAATCCATTCATTTTCACAAACGAAAACGGGATGCAGTCGTTTTCTGAAATGAAGATGGTGGCACGAACATGGAAGTGACAGAAGTCGACCAGTTTCCGGGAGGGACAGTATGCAGAGACCTAGGCGACTAGAAAAATGTTTTGTTATGACCTCCATCAGATGCATTTGCAGCAGTGGTTCATCTATTTTGACAAAAAGAGGAATTTTAAAATGTGAGCGGTCCGGAAAGTCTATCCGTCTCTAGTATAGCAGAAACCCGGCATGTGAACAACGTTAAAAACGGGAAGACTTACATTTACTGGATGTGGCGGTATAATAGCAAGATCGTCAGTGCTTTCTGTTGATAACCTACTCTAAACGTCACCAATGCACGTTCCGGTTCCTCTCACTTTGACTGAAACTGCATGGCACGTATTAATTTCAAACGATCATTCGTTGATCTGATCGAAAACCTACAGGACTCAGACCCACAAATTAAATTCGGCGCTGCGAAAAATATTAACTGACAGTAAGGAGATCCGTTTTGAACACGTTGCAGTTGAAGGGAGCTGAAAACGCAAGCACTGGTTAATGTGTGGTCTGCAAACAGAAGACTGCAGCTGTGTGGACCGACAAACATCAGTACCAGGCAGATATGACAGCAAAGTTTAGCGTCAATTCAGAACTGTACTACTACAGTATTATGTCAATCAATAGTTGCCACGTAATCTCTCACCTATAACGCACACTTGCGATGACCATTTCAAATGGAGTAGCTGCCAACAGTCTTGACATCCGTTATCTCGGTGTGTTTGCTACCAGCTCCAAAGGACCAGTATTTACATATGGTACTAACATCAAAAGTGTCGTGACGTTAGTTACTTCCACGTCATACAACACGTTCCAAAACCTATCAACGCTCTGAGAAGCTAATTCCCCAGATCCTGATGTCTCCTATTTTCTCACAATATAGAAGTGAGCTAAAGAGTCGCTAAGACTGCTGTGAGCCTTTTAATCGATCTTCCCAGAAAAAAGTTATCCAAAGCCAAGAAAATGCGCACATCAATACCAGTCATCAAAGTCAGTGTGTGAAGTTAGCAGGCTGATAACAGAACGATTGATTTATTGTCCATTGCATAAAAGGTCGTTGAGAGCTTGATCAACAATCACTTCTGTAAGCAGTATATCCGATTCGTGTCACTGTGTGTGAGGTAGTGTGAGTTTTGAATATGATTCTCGAGTGTCAGCAATTTGCTTTCCGCCGGGGTACAGTTGGACAAAAACGGTTGAGGAAAACCACTTGATGTGATTTTTCCAGACTTATCCAACGCGTTCAACTGGGTAGGCTATTTGACACTCTCTGTGTAGTCTTGTAATAATTAGATGGTGAATTCTTCACTTGTCTGACTCGCCTTCCCTCTCCAAAGTTATTACTTTAATGTCAAGGAGAATAGGGGGTATTTTCAGATTAGTCTGATGCATTTGTCGGAGTGTCGCGAGGTTCTAACCCGAACTTCTGCCCTTTAGTCTGTCTTCGTTCACAACCCTGCGGCTTGTCAATTTTGCGTTGTTACTACATGTTGACAACACTGAAATTTAATGTATGGTGGACAGCGTGACTGAAAATGAGACATTCTAGAGCAATTTAAACATATCATGCAGCTGAGACATAAACAACCATCCCCTAGTTAATATGGCCAAATGTAAAGTGAAGCATCTCCGTCATTCCGGTTGCAAAGTTTGATTTCTCAGAGGTAAAAAACTGTGCGTAACTAGACTTGAGTGCGACTTAGGCCTGAATGTCTTAAGTGAATTTAACTACTGTCCCACTGGTGCACCAGTGGCATGAAAGCCATGGACGATTACGCGTAGACCGTTTCTCCACCATACTTAGTTCACTAGTTCGCCCCCAAACATGCAGTGAGCATCCATAACTGCAGCCCTCATTATGTAAAATACATTACTCTTAGTGAGAAGATTCACCGTAGAGCTACAACAGGTTACAACACTATGCTCTTCACCCCATTCAGACTGGCTGTAGGGACAGCAACAGATCTCAGTATGTCACCGGCATATCAGACGAAATGTGAACATAGTAAGTGGACCTTCTTTCTGACCTCAGCACACCTTAAGAAAACCACTTATATTTACCGGAAATAACCAACTCGGAGGAAAAGCTGGTTGAAACTAAAACGTCACTGAATGGTCCAATTAGCAGAAAGGTGCGCTTTTGGCGCCCATGTGTGTCCAATCCGGTGCAACATACGACAGTCTGTTGTAACTGCAGAAATGATAATTGAGTCACATGCTTGTGACACAAAACTGAAGTTGAAACAGTTCATTCCCTTCAGAAGTTCGAACAAGACCGTTAGAACATGAAAACTGGCAGATGCAAGCATTTCGTATTGACTCGTCAGTACCAAATTTACAATAACATGAAACAGGTTTTTATATCAAGCAGTTAGGGGAGCATGGTGGATAGTCAATTGGTGGTTTAGGAAAGGTCACTAAGTCCAGGGAGGGGTCAAGTTTACGAGCAACTGTTTCTGAATACACAAAGTCGGCTTCAATCGATTGATTCCGACCGCCTCAGCAAACCGCAAGAATCTTGGATTCGAGTGACGCGATAGGATTCTGAATGCACAAATTGGGTCGATAACATGACCAGTGGTCAGGACCTGTCTTGCGACTGTGGACGCTGGTTGTTTGCGTGTTTCGACCACATTGTCGTTCTTTTGTAATACAGAGCTCCGCACATATTTAGGCAAATGTTCCTTCACTCTGATGATCAAGCACCTCTCGGTTCTGCCTATGTAACTTTCATTGCAGTTACATGTAAATTGGTAGATACAATATGAGGCGGCACCGATAGGCTGACCTCCTTTAGTTGAAGGCACGGGCAGTTTCTGGGTCCGGGCTAATACACAGAGTTCCGCTGCGTTAAATGTTCGTTTAATCGAATTCACTAGTCTTTGAGTTGTTTGATGCATGCAATAATCACCTTTAAATGGCAGTTCTATACAAACCCTCTTTTTTCTTACTGTGGCCACCTGTTCAGAAGGTGGTTTCGGTTTACTGTGCCTTTCTATGAACCTTTTTGGATACCCGTTAGATTGTAGTGTAGATGTGATCAAGTCTAATTCTCTCGCAAGACTATCCTGTGTACAGATTCGCCTTGCTCGTGTGAATAGTGTATTCACTAGTGCGCGTTTGTGATGGACCGGTGTGAAACTACTGAAGTTCAGGTATTGACCGGACCACGTGGATTTCCTATAGACGGCTCGTTTGATAGAGCCATCCTCCCGGCGACTAATGAGTATGTCTAGAAACGGCAGACAGTTGTCAGTCTCAAATTCACACGTTACTCTCAGGTTGGGATGACAACCATTGAAGCGCTGCACTAGGTTATCTATTGCCTGCTTAGACCGACTGAATACTAATGTATCATCGACGTAACGTTTGTAATATGACAGACTCGCTATGTCTGTAGCTAACTCCTGCTCAATCCTTAACATGAAAAAGTCTGCCAGGATGGGCCCTAGTGGACTTCCCATGGCTACCCCGTCTATTTGGCGGTAGCACCGATCAAGAAAACGGAAGCTGATGTTTTCGGTACATAACAATAAGGCTTCCCTCAGAATATCACTAGGCAGAGGCAAAGTAATGTGGCTCATTTCGACGAGCTCACAAATATAATCGATTGTCTCGTGTAGCGGGACATTCGTAAACAGTGACTGAACGTCTATGGAACACATCAACTCATTAGCAAGATTCATGTTGTCCAAATCACTGATCAATTCAAAAGAATCCTTAATAGAATGTGTTTGAAACTTTTGTTTCAATGGAGTTAGGATTGCGACTAACCAGCGTGCCAATTTATGATACGGAGAATTTGTCATCGCCAGAATAGGCCTAAGGGGCATTCCAGACCTGTGTGTTTTGGGAAGGCCGTAGAGCTGAGGTGTCGACGACCCACATGGTTTAAGAGCTTTGTATGTCCTGTCATCGATTAAGCGCATGTGTAAGAGGAGTTGAAGATGCCGTGCTATGCGACCTTCTATTTCAGTGACGTTGTCTACGGTGTCTATTTGCTGAAACTTCGTTCGGTCCTCTAGTATTGACAACATCTTCTGTACATATGTGTCCCTGTCCAAAATGACTGCCCCAGAACCTTTGTCTGGCTTAAGTATTACTACATTTTTTGATCTAAGTTCTTTTAGTGATTGCAGGTGTTGCTTTGTAATAGCACACCGGCCGTTGATCGGAGTCATAATAAATCCGTTAGCTATATCAGTCAGTTTGGTCTTAAGCCAGCTTAGGTTGTCAGCAGTAGTTGGCTGAAGGTCTGATAACTGATCAATTAAACTCTCAAACTGGGCTTCAATATAGATACGATTAGGCCTGTATGACGATATCTTATAATCTAGACCCAAAGCTAAGGCTTCTAATTGCAAATAATTCAATTGTATTGAAGAACATTTCAGTACATACTTACTAGGATCAGTGGGGCTGGTTCTTTAGCAGGCTTCCTACGTGACTTCTGCAAACGGTTAATATAAGTTCTCTTCGTACGATCGATGATCGTTTCACAGAATTGTGTGAACACAATACGACCGCATAATGATAAGTTTTCTACAATGGAAAGAAGACGGCAATATGTTTGACGCAAATTCACAAGTCGCATTCGTGCAGTTTCGATGTTTGCAGTTGCATAGTTTGATCAACATATTCATTGCAGTAGAAAGACAGTACGTGCAGCCTTTCACTGTTGATGCCAACCAGCTGCTATTTGCTATAGGTTGTTGTGTATTTGATAGGCCTATTGCCTTTTTTGTGTCTCTTTCGCGACTATCTCGTTGTTGGCTCTGTAAAAAAGAATGAATCTTCCGACTTGTAGGTTCAACTGTATGTGAGTTGAGTAGTTTATTCCAGTTCCTATGAAGTTCCTATGAATCCTGTTCATACTACGAACACTTACCCATGAATAAAACAAAGGCCTGTGTGCACTCAATCATTCTTAACAATGTACAAAGTACAAAGTCTACCTGGAGGATCTAGAGACTATTGCAGTGAACTGCCAGACAAAGAGTTAATCTAGAAAACGTTTAATTCTCTCCAACACGGAGAGGACCAGCGCGCAAAGCGTACTAGCCAGCAGGTCGTGGACATAAAAATGTGATCGCTCATTCAAAATATTCCTTCTGGCGCAACAAGATTTTCATTAAATCGCTTGCAAAACTCAGGAACGCGCGCTATAAATGTCCACATACCTTGCATTCTCAACAGACAGCTTTTCAGAGAAACATATATATCTTCACAGATCAAACCCGAGAGGGGTGTAGGGAATGGTTGAATTGATAGGTAGTCAGACCCATTACTATTCTCAGAATGGGCAAACCGATAACCGCCTGCGAACATATCTTTCACTGCAAAATGAAGTGTCCGAATGGTGCTGTGTGTGAAATACTCTACCGTTGAAACATTTCAATGAATGTGTTAGACAGAGATTGCGGAGGGCTGTAGACGAAGGTGAACGCTTCACAGTCAATTAAAATAGTGGAGTGAACTTCAAATAGACATTGATAGAACTTTGTAACAACCCAAAAGATTTCTGTTGCACATTTCTGGATTTGTTGAAAGCTCAACTTAAGAAGATCGGTTGGGCAAGAAATGTGAAACACAGAATGTACGTCTTATTCTATAGCAACTTCAGTCTTTGCAGGGTAAATTGTTGCATCAAACTTTGGCAGATCGTCTAGTTTGGTGACAAAAAAACATGAGAACAGATATATGTAATTTCAACCAGCCATGTAAGCTGCACGTTGGTTTACGTAGCTTGTACATTTCGACCGACCTTATCGGTTAAGATGCGCGGACTAGGATCAGTAGACATGCAGTAATTCAACTGAGCATGAAACAGGAATGAGTCACGGGCTGCTAAAAGCATAGAACACAGTACCAGTCACGATCGATTGGGTGGTCATGATTTAGAAACAAACGAACAAAATTCAAGTATTAAACTGGTCGATAAAGAAACTACAGATGCAGACAATAATGTCCGTGGAAATGAACGGACGCTAAAATAGATAGCCTTAGAGGAAACCTAAGACACGTGAAAGAAGTAGATTTATTTAAACAACTTGATTGAAACATTCGACTAAAAACAACAACCACACAACGAATAATCCTCAACATCATGGTAGGTTGACTACCAAAGTTAGGGTTTTTAACGGAAAGGCCTCAGCAATGAGTGATGTATATTTATTGTTTGGGCAACACAGTGCACAAAAAATCTTCTCAACCTGAATTTCGCGTCCCATTTCTCCTAAACGCCATGTCAGCGCCGGTTTTGGTGTTTACTAGCCATTTGGGAATGTGCTCGGAGACACGTGTCTCAATCGTTCTCATTGTTCAGCTGATGAAAGTGACTCTACAAGTACATTTGAATTCATCGGTAATGTTAGGTGTGACTAGTGAGTTGCCCGGATCTTTCCTTGGTGCACAAGGCAGCCATGACATCCGGTTGATAATCCACTCCTGCCAAATTACACGCAGCTGTGAAGGTGCGTTTTAGTTTACGTTGGGTGAGGGTGGTTACACCTTCACCCTTCAATGACTATGTTGTGTACACGGGTTTGCGAGATACCGCTTCTGATATTGACCGTTCCGATCTATCTCTAGCGTATTTTGGAATAGAGCTTGTGGAATAGCTGAAGTGCACTAGTGTTTGCTGTATGAAGGCTGTTTCTTCCTCAGTGGTCTCCTGTGACTGAATAATACAAATCTTACTGAAGAGGGTTTGAATGAGACGATGTTTGAGCGATGTTGACATAAAAATTTTAAACTGCCTAAAATTTGAATAGTTCAACTCACGATCACCCAGTCAAAAGTTCATTGGTTCACAGTTTCATAGACTGTTACAAGAGTGAGAAAGATCATTGCTCGCCTGTTCCTGTCTATGTGTTGACCAAAAGAATTACTGGTGGAAATGATAAAAGGAGGAAAAAACGAATGAATCTAAATAAATCCAGTGAAGCCGTTTTTTTCGATCATTTCACCAACGGACACTGAAACACGCTGTAACAACGTACAATTATGTATGCGCAAATGATGACTTACGAGACTGAGTTAGTATAACGGTAAGGAAACTTGGGGTGCTGGTGGTCTATCAAATGTCAAAGATGGAGCAATATTTTAAAACTCTCAACGGATTGATCAGTGACCAAGGAGTTGGGCGATGCATTCCATTATGAACAAACCTTAATCGTGGAGCAATTCTGCCTACAAAGTAACCCGCCTGTTCCACTACTCAGTTCCAGTGAATGACTTGTTGAACGCAAGTTTAGAGAAAGTGGATGTGCTATTGGACGACTGTGGGTGCGAAGTATTTTGTAGGTAAGAAATAGGGCTGTTCTGAGATGTCTGTAATTGACTGAGAACTGACTTAACTATGCCAATCTTACAGGGCGAGTGGTTTAGCTTTTCAGCAAAACCGTTTCGGTGGCCAATTCGATTCTCTCTTGTTGCAATCATGGTACGTGTGCGCCCTATAACAATCTCACCAAAAGCAAGTTCCGTTTGTTCTAATTAGCAGTTGTTACTGACCCAACATTTCAATGTGACCAAACGCTTGGTTTTAATCTGTTAACGTCTAGTCTCCCTACTAGGCCTGGGACAACTTACTGCAACAAAGTTGTCAGCAGCGTGGAAGATGTCTTCAATGATGAACTGCCGTTGATCATCCAGGCTTAGCGCACCGAAGGACCAGACCATTCAATCTTGCTATGTTGTGTCTTCATTCGTGAGAGGTTTGCTTTATGATAGGATTTTTTGGACCCATATTTTGAGGAATACATTGTTTACTTCCGTGTAGATAGTTGAATTCATTTATCCCTTGATCACTGCGACGAGGTGGAGCTGTGACATTCAGAATGCCCATGATGTCAATCTCGTTGGTAAGAATATAATCAAGCTAAGACTGTGCTCGGCCCGCCTACTGCGTCGTACGGTTCCGGATATGCTGGTGTAATCTAGATTTCATTATGACCCTGATAAAGCCCCAGCAAGCCCCCTGCAACACTGGTTTGCGAAGTCTAGCTCTGGGTGAACGTTTAGGCATTACCCAAATTTGGTATTTTATGCAGAGCCTTGTGCAAAGCCGCTGTGTGCAGAAGAACGTCCGTGAATCAGATCAATCTAGCAAGCAAAGTTTGGAGTGACGTTAGCTGTTTATCAAACTGGTTCCGGAGGATCCGGTAGCACCCTGTGACAAATAATTGAGATGTTCAGGTGCGATCTCGAATGAAGAGGTACAAGACCTCCTCTGCCGATTTTGCCATCACCACGAAACACTATCATGTTGGACAAACAATTCGCCACTCCACACTTCTTCACACCAGGTCCCCGTGATGCCTACTATGAGTCAGTTTTGCCAAGAACAGAAGACGCGCAGCTCATTCGGTTTATTGAAGAATGATATCGCATTGTTGCAGAAACACTACCAGTAAGCAATTTCACTGCTTACAGTAAGTATAACAGATGAATCTACTCAAGGAGATTCACCCTATGAGAAGCACTGGGTTGGTGTGTTTGTTGGTGTACTTTGAGGCCACCATCCGCCACTGGGATGACGGCGAGTGGAGTTTTTTCAACTCTCGGACTGAATTCGGCATCTGCATGAATGTCATCTGGGGCAATGTTAGTAGTAGCTGTCTCATTTTGACCTAATCCTTCTTGATCTGTCAGGGTGACGCCTGATCTCAATAGGCAAATGTATGCGAGCTGTGGGCCAAAGTGCATGCACCTGTTTTGTCATTTCTTCTGGTTCGTGGTATCAGCACACATCAGGCCAGTTGGTTGTTGAAGTGATAGTCGCTCGCTTGCTTCGAATAGACTAGCAGCTCTTTTCTTACAAGGAGCTGTGTTCACAGGTTGAGTAAGGTAAGGTGAGATATGCGGCGCTTCTTCCATAGGATGACAGGTGTGGTGGTTTCTGAGTAGCAGATTTTGCCGCACAGTTTGACCCTCTTCAGAATTCAAGACAGTCAAACAGGTTGAGCACAAATATCTTAGATCATCGGTTGAGTTATCTTTCAAGATCCTAGAGACCAAAGATAAAGCTAGATCAAAGAATGAATGAGCTTGAAACCTGTACAGAAGACAGGTTAAAATCCTACCGCTTTTGAGGAGCCTCTTGTGAGAGACCACACACTTAATAAGCGTGACTGGCTAAATGGCAGTTATATGGTAATAATCATTCACCATGTGTTCACCGCAAACGGTTAACAGCCGGGCGCTCAAAGATACTCAGACTTCCGACGGTCAATTGCACGGATGTTAGTGGGAATTCAGAGAGGCAACAGAAAGCACGAGATAGTTCATGTTGTGGATGTTGCATGAAAGGTGGAGTCCAAGAGATACAATATCTGTATGCAGATTGCGCCATGGGCTAACTGAGGTTTTGGAGTCAGGTGGGAGACAATTTGTGTAGGAAAAATGGGCAATGATGGCCACAAAAGATCAGGACGTCTGTGAGTGTCAGACGAACTTGTTGGGTTGATTAGGTTTGCTACAGTGCCTCAGTTGCATTACACATATGCCGCCAGTAGCGAAATCCAAAGTGCAGGCGTTAGGCCAACAATTCCGTCCGAAATCTTGCCATCGCCGTGATTAGGGAAGCAACCTACTGTCGAGGTAGAAAGCTGGTCGCAAGACAAAATCTCGCTCGGAATTGGGAGGCCGTCACACAGATAGACTGACGCGTTCACTGACTGAAATACTGACCAAGCAGGAGGCGCGTTTTAGTTGCAACCATGTGCGTTTAGCCAATGGCTGATCAGATTCCTGACGTGTTCTCAAGGTTGTTTTCACCGTGGGGTTTACAGTTTCAGTCGGGTGACCGTGCTATGGTTAACCAATGAGACGACGGTGGGTGGATGGATCGATAAAACGCGCCTGTGATAAAGAGCTTGAAAGGCTGTTTCGCGTGGATTTAGAAGCTAGGTGCTATGCACAATTATACACCAGTGAGCACGCAGGCTGAACAATTAGTAGATGCTCCACAGTTGTAGTCCCATAAACAGTGTGGTATATGCGTAAACTATAAATACTGCTAGCGAACGCCTTGGAAATGTAGTCGAACGAATCCAGGTTGGTTACACTAGGAGCGAGTAGCACAAACAATACATGCGTAGAGTCAAAACACTGAAATATACGTCCGTTCACCAAGTTGAGGTGACATGCCTGTGACCATTTTACTCCTAGTTCTATGTACTAATCTCATTGCAACGGATACCCTATTCTTAGTTTACACCTACTTGGCTTAATACACGCCAGCCGATGAGATCGGTCGAAATGTTTGTGCAGAGCTCATCTTACGTATACTTGCTTGCGTGTTCTAATCTATATGTAGGATGAGTTGTTATCTTCGAATTTTTATTTGTTAACTAATGTTTCAATGTTTCAAATATGTCCACTACGATGGTGAGAATAAAGACATATAGGCGAACATGTTTTCGATAATTCATATTCAGGTTGGTACAATTATATAGGGAGTTAGCAGAGTAGATCGCGATATCGATCTGACTTATTACAGAGGAACGAGGTCACTGACCAGTCAGTTGGCGATGGCTTGATTGGTCTGTTACGTCACGCTTATGCATTGGTTTGATCGCGCCGGTTGGCCACCGATCCGATGGACTTTTGATCATGGTAGATGAGGCGTCTGAACAAACCGTTTTTGATGGGTTGCCTGGCACGCGATATACCACTTTGAAAGCCTCGTCAGTTTTCACCTAGTGCCCGCTTTTAACTAGATGATCGAGAATAGCACTGTTGACCGATCGTGATTCTCCGTGTCCCAGCCATCATGGATGGTGTTCTCGGATTCGTTTCGAAAGCTGTCTTGACATTTGACCAATGTAACCTGCTCCACAGGAACAAGTGAATGAGTAGATACACACAGATGAGGTCTGAACTGTCAGTCTATCTTTGTCATAAAACCTGAGAATTGGGGATGTAGAGAATTCAACACGGAGTTCAGTAGTAACGTAGGTCCTGCTGATTGTCTGATTGAGCCTATTTGTCAGACACTCTGCGGCACTGTCACCTTTGAACGGTCCTCGAATGAACACGGGTTTCTTTCTTACCTCATGCACTTTGGGTTTAGGTGATATTCCGATCATGTTTTTGACGATAAATCGTTCCGGGTAGCCGTTATCATGAACTACGTTCTTCATGAATTCGATTTCATTTTCTAGCGTATCCGTTGAACAAATTTTGTATGCTCTATCAGTCAGGCAACGCACCAAATTCCTCTTCTGTTTTTGGGGTAAAAACTGCGAAAGTTTGTGTACTGACCTGTCCATATACTCCTGCGATGAACCCTACGCTGAATCGTTCCGTCTATTCGTCGATAAAAACGAACAGCTAGGAAAGATATCTCGGTTTTGGTGTCCTCCTCAAATGTAAATTTAACTAACTGGTGAGCGCGATTGAATGTGTCGAGTACCGTGTACATATCAGTATCCGGAATGGTTACGATAAATCTATCGTCTACGTATCGGTAGTATTGACTGAACCGGCTGATGATGGATTAAAGCGCTGCGAGTTCAAGCTTTCCCATGAATATATCTGCCAGGAGGGCTCCGAGTGGGGATTCCATTGCTACGCCATCTGTCTGCCGATACATCACATCGGTGAAAATCAGTGGTATATTAAAAGTGCAAAGGAGCAGAAGTTCTTTCAATTTCAATTGAGGTAACCCACTGTCGGTTCCGCTCTCAGACACGTAGTCACAGATGAAATTGACAGTTTCTAGCAACGGTACGTTTGTGAATAAAAACACTACGTCCAATGAGCATGATTTCTGTGAAGTCATGTTAACGTTCAGTGTGCAATCAACAAACTCAAACGTATCGCCTAGACTAAGCGGGGCAATCGCCTATCGGACGGGTTCTAGCAATTTCACTAGCCACTTTGCCGTTGAATGGTAGGGCGAATTCATCATATTAAGTATTGGACGAACCGGTACATCAGATTTGCGGACCGTTGGTAGTCCATAGAGACGGGGTATAGTAGAACCCTGTGGTTGTAGCTGCTCATAGGTCGCAGGGGTTATCAACTTCGCGTCACTTGATTACTCATGTCACCTAGTTTTCTGATGTTCGGCATACTCGTTTTTTTTCTTTCGTTGGCAACTCTACGAAACTTGGTCTGGTCTGCAGGAATATTATTCACTTTCGCGATGCAATCGCTTCTGTTCAGGATAAAAATTCCAGCTCCTTTGTCTGGTCCGCTGAGAATGATATCTGGATTCTGCTGAAACATCTTCAATGAGTCTATGTGCTCCTTATTTAACTTACGTTTACGGTATAGCTGGCAGCAGTTAACAAGTGTAGTTTTAAATAACTCAAGATCACCTAGTGAACGCGAGGTTGAATCCTGCATTTGATCGAAAAGATTCTCGAATCGCAACTCCAGTTCTAAACGTTCTTTCTTACGTTGTGGGCAACTAAACTTGGAACCGAGTGACAACGCCTCGAGTGTGATACGATCAAGATATAAATTGGAAAAGTTGTTTACGTACCTTTCTGGTTGACTTGGAAATTCTGCTTGAGGTCTGGAAATGCAGAGACCGCGTGATAATGAAGCTCGTTTCTTGTGAGTCCGTCTAGCAACCACCTGCTTCACGAAAGCCGTGAACAGTTGTCGTTGCTGATCTGTGAGATTTTCCACTGCTGATTGCCGCTGCGCTATATTTCGCTCAAATTCAACAATTCCCCCGCGATGGGTATCAAGTTGATTTGGACAAAAAGTAACTCATTCTTGATCTAGGATGCAGTTGAAGTATTCATGGAATAAGATTATGCGTCAGATAACAGTTTTCCCCTCAGTTATGGTCTTCGATATCGCATAGATAAACACCAATCGGATAGCACTTGTTCTAGGAATTACTTAAGCAAAACTGTCAATTATTCAGCATAATTTAGTCTTGCCTAATGTGAGGTCAATGGTGCAGTGGTCAACACGGTTACCTCGTGATGGAATAACCGGAGTTCGAATCCCGGCTGTGGCACGGATATGCACTACTGATGAGCTCTAATCAGAGCGAAACTCGAGTCTAGTGCTTCTTTTCTAAAGAGGTTGGCTGGCTGGAAAGTCTATCTGGATTCGAGGGCTGCGAGCAAATGTGAGTAATGATCATTCTGAAAATTACTCTACATTAAAATAAGTGTTAAAATTATTCTGAGCACCCGTACGCTCAGTCTGACAACTGTTTATCTAAAAGTTGGACTGAAAGATCTGTGCTTACGGTTGCCATAACCACGGTAAACTCACCGTATCGACTAAAGTGGAGGTTATTAAAACCTGCATAACACAAACAATCAAAAACAAATCTATTAAGCATATAATACGTCCCACAATCTCTACATTTAATCGAACCGCAAGACATTAAAACTTGTAAACCTAAAATCATATCGACACAATAATTAAAAGTAATTACGTATATCGATTTACACAAAGAGCTCGTGTTTCGTCATTCGGGAAAATAAAACGAATCCCACGGATATTCGTTTTTTTTGCTCAAAGTCCGCTTGAGTTTCACCAATCTCAATAAATGTGATGTTTCAGAACCCTGACATAAATACGGTCCTGGCAATTGTGTTTTTGAGCTTGTCGTGTAAAGTTGACTGTCGATGCTCCTGCCTGTAAGCTGTTTTCGGGCATGTTACTTGTTAGATTTTCGGAAGGTTAAAAAGCAAAGGGCTGTAAGTTGTGGTGCATACTCAATGAAAATATACCAGAATCTGTACTTCCGTTTAAAAATGAAGGTTACAAACGGTTGTTTTTGGAACATCTCATCCAGCATATAAAGGATAACCGTTTAGTCCTTATAGAAAACCGGGATAGATCAATAGATCTGGCAGATGGTCTGCGCAATCCACAGGTCGTATTTTAACCTAATGCCGATGATACATTTTTGTGTGTGGGACCGTTAAATATATAGATGAGACGTGATCATTAGGTGGTAAAGTGTTTCTCAGGTGCACTTTTAAATGGGATTCAACTGGCTTAACAATTATTGCCCACGGGATTATCAAGCACAACTACAACTATCCTGCCTATCGGCACCAACCGCCGTAAGACTCATTGACAGCGGGTGCGGTGAGATTTGTAGGTGGTGTTGTGTGCACTGTCCCGTCTGATGTGGCGGAACGTGTCATTCAAGAAACACAACTAATGATACAATTCCAGTGCTCCACGATAACGTTGGTGAAGTCTAGCGGGAACTGCCTGAGGAACCTTTCCGAGGCAGTCGATCGTGTGAATCTTTGAGGGATTAAATGAGACCGAGGGACGGGAGGACAACAGAGTCCAGTTGTGGAATTCCTGAATTTCTGTAGCACTGGTGGTAAAATGTTTACCGCGTTTGTTTATGCCGGTTCTACTCCAACCGAAGCCCTGTCATTTCACAATTGTTTTTCTTCTTTATTGCCACACCTGCCGATCTACTCATCAATCACTCAGATACGTTTCGATAACAACTCAACCGAGTATACTCATCCACACGCAGAGCCCTTTAGATGGTGCTCATTAATGCCTTACACTAATCCGCGTACGGTGACATTACCGTAGTCAACTTGACGGAATTAGGTAAAATACCGGATACAGAATACAGAGAAAACATTTGGCAGGCGGTTTTCGCTATTTAGAATCCGTAGGCTTTGGCTCATAAGTGAAATAATCTTCCGGTTTTGTGTTAGTGCTTGAGCGTGTTGTCGAAATGTACGAACCAGAGACACAGTTCCATCGGCAATCAATCCCTAGAGGGACCAGATAAAACTTCTGCTATCCAAGTTCAGTATGGCAAAGGAATTTGATCTTCTCTCATGATATTTGTGGCTGTCCCTCTAATATTGTGTACATTTTTTAAACGCTCTGACAGTTATTTGGAATTTACATTTCGTTAGGGACCACACACCAACTTTGGTCATTTTGAGTTCTGAGACGTGCGTAGGAGGTCGTGTGTGCATACAGAAATCTTGTTGTTTTTGACGAGATGAAATGACTTGAAATACTCGCTATTGTTGAAACTCTTGAGGAATATTAAAACTCACTTGAATCCTTGCTAAGTTTTGTTGTCAGTTGTTTCTACATTTGAGAATTTTCCCACATCTTTCCTATTATTCAATTCAGTGTGGTTTAAAATCCAAGATAATTTCGAAAGTCACAGGCCTGATTTTAATCTACTTTCAAGACACTTAAGAACTTGGATTGAAATTCAACAGAACTCATATTTGATCACAGACTAACTAAACATTCTTGTCAACCTCTTCTACTTTCATCCAAGCTTATCGACAGTACGCATTTTTGTCGATGTCGGATTCGAATCCCGGTGTAACTTTCAACACCACACATCAGGTATGATCCAAATTTCGTGTGCGAACGCTCAGCCACTTGTGCTGGTGAATAATGAACACGTGACCCAACCGTTCCTGGCGGTTAATTGTGAAATCAAAACCGAACTCAAGTGCTTCTTTCCACAGAATGTCAGCGAGGAATTCTATCTGAAAAAGGTGGCTGCAGACATATGGGTCCTGCTAGATTCTCGATTACTGATCTATACATTATGTTATAGTATAGTGCAGAGTAGTTCGGTGCACAGCAATTAACCCGTGTCACTGGGTGGCATCTGCACCAGCGATTTAACAGAACATTACTTGTTATTCTGTTTTGTAGCTCACACTTCATTTATCTGGTGAATTACTTCTGTCTGGACTGAATACTCACGATTGACGAAATTGAAACATCGCTGCTCTTTTCAAGTTATTAGCAGAAACTGACTGCTACCAGGCTTTCTTTCTAGCCATCGATTTTCACTATGGATGATCGATAGTTAATCAACTTCACATGATTGTTCCTGTTAACTGAATACTCAGAACATCCATTCACAGTAAACCAACTGGTTGATTTGTAAAAGTCACTTTGGTCAATAAATTGCTGATATTTACGCCAGAAATAGCGCTCAGGCAGACATGTTTGGATAGCAATAGTTATGTAGGGCGTTGATCACATGAATGTGTGCTTATTGAGTATGGCTCATTCAAGCGTCAGTCAATGAATCGCGTGAAACGCACTGCACATATGGAAGTGACTGATTTGTAGAAGCAGGCTGTTCCATTGGACAGGAAGTTTACAGTAGTTCGCAGCTTGTTCAGTTCTATACAACGTGAGTAAATAGAGTACGTAAATAATACAATGCACAACACAGCTTCAACGCACGGGATGTACTTAGTTTGGGAAAGGTATTAGATCCTATTTCACCAAACAGTACCTAACTTGTTCAAGTTGACCATCACTCATATTTGATCGCAGCCTTCACATTCACATAGACTTTCCAGCCAGCCTCTTTCGAAAAGAAGCACTAGACTCGAGTTGCTCTCTTATCAGTAGTGCATATGCTTGCCACGGCCGGGATTTGAACTCCGGCCATTCCAATCATGAGGCAACCGTGTTAACCAATGCGCCACTGACCTCACATTAGGCTTGACCGAATTATCCAATCTGAACGCTGAACCACTCTCTCTTGTGAGCAATGATCAGGTTGCCCGATCGTCTTGAGAGGAGACACAGTTACTGTCCTGTTGACTCCAATCGATAACCCCGCGATTAGGACTGCCAAAACAAGTCGAGATCAGTGAATTCATTAAACCTGCAAGGTACTTAACTTGATAAGGTTTTAATCGGTTTCCAGTAAGAAATGCTGCGGAGTAATCACACCTTATTCACGGTGTTTTGAACCAAGAAATCGAAGAACGTAATGACTTTTTATTCGGGAAACCAACATATTGGTTTTGGGCTTTAACGAGGCTGTAGACAAACACACTCATTTATATATGAAGTTGGTGCAAAGCACCACGGTTGCAACGGTTGTCAATTGCCGTTCTTGTACATATAGAGAACCATTTTATGCCAAACTGCACTACAACGTTTCTTTTTGTAATTCCCCCGGGGCTATCCTGATATCAAAACACATGCTCATGCCTCAGTAATCAGTAGTAGTGTGATTAATGTAAAGCGACCACTGGCTTCCAATGCACTAATAGTGTTTGTTAATGATGAGATGTCGGGGATTTTGTTTAACTTCAAGTTGAACATCATTCACATTTGATCGCAGCGTTCGCATTCAGATAATCTTCCCAGCCTGTATGGCACGCATGTTAAATGAGATCAGTGATTTCGACCTGTCTCGGAAGTCCTAATCGCGGGGTTATCGATTGGAGTCAACAGGAAAGTAACTGTGTCTCCTCTCAAGACGATCGGGCAACCTGATCATTGCTCACAAGAGAGAGTGGTTTAGCGTTCAGATTGGATAATTCGGTCGAGGCTAATGTGAGGTCAGTGGGGCATTGGTTAACACGGTTGCCTCATGATTGGAATGGCCGGAGTTCAAATCCCGGCCGTGGCAAGCATATGCACTACTGATAAGAGAGCAACTCGAGTCTAGTGCTTCTTTTCGAAAGAGGCTGGCTGGAAAGTCTATGTGAATGTGAAGGCTGCGATCAAATATGAGTGATGTTCAACTTGAATATAATGTTTGTTTTAGTTGCTGTTTTATGGACCTTCCAGCGTCCATCACCCTTCGGAATTATTGAAGTGTTGTTCTCTGAACATACGACAGATGTGTGATTGGCATCCACTGGGTAACTTGCTAGCAATGGCGTTTTGTATATCCTGAACTGAAAGTTATCAGAAGTCTCCCATCGAACGGTCGTGATATAACTAGGATAGGTGGATAACATTGCGAACGTATGCTTTGTATGAAATCACCTTAGCTCACACCGAATGCATTGGAAAGAACACGACGTTGAGAACGGGTTGCAATACTCAGCATATCAACCACTCAATATAGCCTTCCTTAGTAGTGTTGTCATAGATTCCAGTGGTTGAAGGATTACACAACCATAGTCCACTAATATCCATGTTTGAAGGCTCTCAATATCCCGGAATACTAAGAGTGACGAGGTAACACTACAGGAACGCGAGTCCAACATTTCACTTATTTGTTAGGAAAATCTTGATGGTGTGAACATCCAACCAAACCGTATTTTTTACATACTGTTCACCACCATATGTGTTTCGCTCGTAGACAACGTGATATTTGGTGCATACAAGAGTTTGAATACCCAACTAGGAGGGTGGGAGATATGTAAAATTAGCTGTAGAACACAGCAAACAGTGACATACTGCGTCTTTAAAAGGTCGATTTATACATCGTTGTTTGTTCACAATGCGATTTAGTTATCACTTGAAGCTTAAGATTTCTCCAAAACTC